>PYXC01001715.1:477500-480000 GCA_015244755.2 Tenualosa ilisha | reverse complement strand
CTTCAGTTTGCTCTGTGCAGCACGGCAGACTTCACAGCTTTGTGTGAGACTCAGTCCCTGTGAGGAGCTTAGGGTAAAATATGGATTCTTTGATTCAGTGAACGTAGCGTTTTGCTTACCTGGACAGGAAAACTACAGCCCAAACTGGAGAAACAGCAGATGGAATAAATCTGGAGCTGTGTGATTGATCGCTTGGTTCGGAGGCAACGGCCTAAATCGAAGCTCTGTTTTTTAGTGAGAACCTGACTGCTGATCTACATTTAAATCTATGTTGAGAAGTCACTGTCTGTGCTGTGCTCTCTCTCTCTCTCTCTCTCTCTCTCTCTCTAAAGTCAGCACTCTTCTACTTTCCTTGAGAAGTGCTAAAGCCCTCTCGGTGCTGTCGCAAGCAGGAATCTTTGTTTTCCACAAAACATCAATATGTAATGTGTGTGTGTGTGTGTGTGTGTGACTGTAACTGTGTATGTGTAGGCTATGTGTGCTTGGATTCCTGCATATCCCTTTGCCTGCATCGCAAGTGTCATAAGTTCACTTCACATCAAATGCAAACATGAGGGAAAATATCTGCTCCAAGTTTATATAAAACATTATTCAAGTTGACACATGCCTTCCAGACATTCATAAAGACATATAGTTTTGACTTTCCTCTGTTGTAAGAGCTAGATGCTAACAAGCCCACAGATTCAAAAGCCATAAGGCATAGGCCTACAGGGGAGTTTAGAATGTTGGTAAACAATTGCGTTCTGCCACCCAGAAGTATCTTATTGCTAACCATATGTGTATCAATGCCAGTTAGCAGACGATTGTAGCTAAGCTATTAGCTAAAAAGTCAAACAGATGATTATAGTTTAGCGACGACCTCTAAAACACACGTCAGTTAACAAGATCATGATAACAATTTTTTTTTTTTTATCTTGGTTAAATCGACATGAAGGGTTCATTTAATAGTGATGCTATTCTGTCCCATTGGAGAATACGCTGTTTACGAATACAAGTTTGCTAACTTGCCACGGACAGCTTAAATTTAGCGTACCCTGATGAAAACGTGTAGCCAAATGTACTTACTGCACATATTTTAAGTGCCACAGATGTCACAGTAAAGGTCAATATAAAACCCCAGCAACAACTGTTCAGAAAGAACAAATTGTTGTAAACAAATGTCATAGGGTTGTAAGCTGTTCTGGACCAGCAACAACTTGTTGAATATTTTTCCTAGTTTCTACAACTGGTACATTCATGCTACATCACAATGTCTTTGGCACAATGAACGATGTCTGTGCCATTTTTTAATGTACACAGCTAGCTCTGCAAAACCCTTACAGACAGATTTGCTTTTGACACTTCCACCTTGACTATGAAGCGATCCTCCTAACCGGTGTTGTGAGTCGGCAGGGTCAGACCTGCACCTGCCCCAGCTTGAACTGACAGACTTGCTTGAGGGGGGGAGGTCTCACTGGAAGCATCTAATATGACTCTTACAATGTCAGACGGAAGGTTTATGTACTTACTGCACAGCTACTGTTGTGTTGTCTATCCTTCCATTACGAACCCTCTGCTTCCTTAGTGTTTTCCCCTCTCTCTCTTCCTGTGTGTGTGTGTGTGTGTGTGTGTGTGTGTGTGCGTGTGCATGTGTGAGCATGCACTCTGCATCTGCGTCTTTCTTTCCAGGTTCACATTGCATTGTGTGTGTGTGTGTGTGTGTGTGTGTGTGTGTGTGTGTGTCTGCTCTGCTCTTCTGTATTCTACTCGTACATGACTGACAGATGGATTCACCTATCATCCAGCCATATGGCTTATGACACGCAAAAACAGCAACAAAGGATCCAAACGAAACGCTCTGTCAATTTACCATGCAGAAACAATGAATGAACAAATAAATGAATGACTCACTAGACACGTGGAATTGACTGACCACAGTCTGATTTAGTTTCACTCGTTCATTGATGGGTTATAGAGATGGTGTGCCGTATGGTTTCAGTGATGTGATGGCTGTAACATAATATTGGCATGTCAGTGGGCCAGTGGAAAAGAGGCTGAGGCAATGAGGAGAGAGATTTACCATCGCGCTGCTACTTTATGACAGCTACACTACCCTGGATGGCCCTGGCCTGTGTTCGGTCCCCATAAATAATGTGTGTGGAAGGGCGTCTCTCGAGCATTCCACAGGGCCACGGCAGGGCTCCTCATTCTGAGCACGCTCCCTCCACACTAGAATGAGGCGACACTTCAAACATGCACTCCCTTACGCACACACACACACACACACACACACACAGATATACACACTCATAGTCACACAATGTGCTGAAGTGGACAGACACACACACACACACACACACACACATACACACACACACACACACACACTACAGAGACAGACATGCTGAGGCATTGACAGAGCAACAGCAGGGTCTGATGCTAATGTAACATGCATTAGACTGAGTGTAGGCACTGTTGCTTCCCAGTGCTTGACTCTGTATAAGGAAGAACAGACGTCAGC
>PYXC01001715.1:450000-470000 GCA_015244755.2 Tenualosa ilisha | reverse complement strand
TTGTCCAGCCAGTCTATATGCTACACAGACACACACACACACACACACACACACACACACACACACACACACACACACACAAACCTTCAAACTCACACATGACATACTAACACTTGTGCTGAAAATGTACACATCCTCCCACACACAGACACAAACACAGACAAAACCTGAAAGTAACCTTCACACAACTGTTACTCTGATTGGATTGTATGCAGGGGCTCGAGGCTCAAGAAATGAAAAAATAACTATGGTGAGTTATACAGATATCTTTTTTTTGGTCTATATGCTGAATACATAAGGCAAGGCAACAACTATTTGGGTTACATTTCTTTGAGTTCAATATACAACACGTGGAGAGACATCAACAGATGGCTACAGGCTAACAGGATGACTTCAATATGTGCCTGATTTTCAATAGACAACAGAAGGCAAACATGGAGAGACATTCAATGGCAATGAATCTCAAAACTATAAACATGAAACCGTTAACGTAATATAAGTGGATACACTGTATTGTAATATTGCACCAATGCTCAAGTAGCATTTTCTTTCCTTCTATCTATCTCCTGTTTTTTTTTCTCTTTCTCTCACTCTGTCTCCCTATCTCTATCTTTTATTAAACCTGTTTAACACACACACACGCAGATGCACGCACACACACATATACACATTCACATCCTCACACACACAGTGTGTGTATGCATACATCAAGCATGCTCACACACACTAAATTGGCTACATGATTCAATACAACTCTGTGATCGAAATAAAAGCCTCTTCAAAATAAAAGAAACAGAAGCAATGCTACTTTATACATGTTTGTAGATACAAGCTTTGACGAACACAGGCACACACACACGCACACACACATGCATACACACATGCACACACACACACACACACGTACGCACACACACACATACGCACACACACTTACGCGCGCACACACACACACACACACACACATACACTCACACGCACGCACGCACAAACTATACACTGTATTTTTTATATCAAGGAAAAATAAAAATAAAAAGCCTGAATCATTAAAACAGACATTGTGGAATAATGTCCGCTGCTCTGCTTTCACTGACTTGGTTCAGTTGCTCTTTGGACTGCAAGCAGATCTTGTGAGGTTTTTTCGGTATTGAAAGCATCAGACAGAAACCCACAGGAAACACACATATTTAAATTTACACGCTTAACCAAAGGGGAACCAATGGTGTGGTTTAACCACAATATTCTCCTGTCCTCACCTACATTATTAAGATTCAGAATCTTCAATGGATGATATTTTAAGTTTCTTTTTAAAGAAATCATAAATTATGGGCTTTCTCTCTCCCTCTCTCTCCCTCTCTCTTTCTCCCTCTCTCTCTATCTCTTTGTGTTCTCTAACAGAATTGGAAATGTGTTAAGACAATCATTAGAGACTGAAGAACTCTTACTCCAGTCGGTGCCAGATTTTCTGCTTTGAGCTAACTCTCCTTTAAAGAGACTAGGTAACAACTCTGGGCCTTTTTTGTCTTTCAACAGCAAGACTAACAGTAGGGTAACAACTTGAGTGAGGCAACACAAACTGATGCAACAAGAGAGAAATGGCAAGACGCTAAATGAACAGGAGGCACTTCATTAGCAAGAATGATTGCCACACTTAAAGATAGCAGACATCTACATAAGTTAAGAGGTAGCCTTTTCCCAAAGAATCCCTAAAATCTCCTAACACACACACATACCCCACTGACGGTACGCTGACTGATACAGTATGCTCTTTTGTTCTAAAATCACTTAAGATATTAGTATTTAGATATGAGTTCACCGGCCTCCTTAAACAAAACAATTGATCAAATAAATTATTAAAAGGGGAAACTCACAGTAGGCTTGGCATATATTTTGGATGATTTGATAGTCTGTGTTTAAAATTCCCAATTAGAAAAAAAAAAAAATACTCAAAACATTAACGCCTTACAAGATGGCTTGAGTTGTTTTCCTTTTTTGTTTTGTTCCTCTTCGTCATTCTCATTGTGTGGTCGCTGGCGAGGCTGGATTCATTGAAAAGAATGTGGTGAATTTCCTGTTAGTTCTTGGGGGATATGCTGTGTTTTTCCTGTTGCCTGGAGCCGACTTTTCCCTCTTTCCCCCCCCCTCCCCACCCCTCGCCGTCGCCGCCGCCTAGCTTCCCGTGGCGGACCGGTGCAGCGCCGTATGAGGCGGTGTGCGCCCTGACTGCTTGGCCGAGGGGCTGGTTGTGACTGCAGAGGTGTGGTGGGTGGGTTGAGGGGGGGGAGGGGTAGGTTGGAGCCAGGGATCAGTCGATAAGTAGGAGGGAGGGAGGCCCCTCTCAGCTACCTACGCTCCCCAGGCGATGGAGGCCCGGCGTGGGGGAAGCCAGGGTGTAGGAGAGGGGGGTTGTGGTGGTGGTGGTTGGTTGGTTGGTTGGTTGTTTGGGAAGGAAGTGCCGGTGCCGCAGTTAAGGTGAAGAAAGACGAGGCGCCCGGCCGGCATTTGTGCCTATGCCATGCTGCTGGTGGGTGTGCTCTGGGTACTGCCAATGCTGGCGTTGGCGCTGCTGTTCTCCGAGGGTGAGGGGTTGGTGGGCACTGGCTGCCGCTTGGTTGGACAGCACTGGCATCCTTTAATGAGGAATAGAGAGAGGTGTGAGAGAGAGAGAGAGAGAGAGAGAGAGAGAGAGAGAGAGAGAGAGGACGGATGAGGACAGGAGTAGTGAAAAATAGAGAGAGCAAGAGGAATGAAAAGGCAGGAGGGGTGAAAAGCGTGGAAGAATGAAAGAGAAAGATGGAGAAAGAAAGAGATGCAGAGAAACAAAAAGGCACAGCAAAAGAAAGAGAAAGAGGAGAGAAAGAGGCAGAAAAACAGAAGAGAAATAAAACCTGTTAGTGTGCTGGAGCACGTCTGCTCTGGCAGGGTACAGTGTGTTGATAAGTGCTGTGTGGTGTGGAGAGACCTGTTGCTAGGTGATGGGAATGGTGTGGGTGCACGCTTGAGCAGAGCCGTACCTGTGAGATGAGCAGCCGTTTCTCCCATAGCCAGAGCCACAGGGCGTCCTAAGGCACAACATACACACACACACACACACACACACACGGAGTTAGAGAAATACACAAAATAATACAATACAACATACCTAGAGAATAACACAGTTCACACAGAAAAGGAGGTACTAAAATAAGTACTGCACAGAACACAAATGGTTGAAGGGAGAATAAGTAGGAGTACACATACTGTACTGTAGAGAATTACTAGATACACATTGGGATAGAGAGAGAGTAGCATGAAGACTACAGCAGTCAAACACAGTTTGAAAGAGAATAAGGCAACACACATACAGAAAGGTGAACAGATAAGACCAGAGGGCAATCACCCACATAGTTAGATAGAGCTGGAAACAGACAGAGGGACAATAACACAATACTGCAAAGCTTGGTACTGTTGTGTACATTTGGTGTGGCTTACCTGTGCGGATTTTAATGAACCACAGTGCGCCAATCAGCAAAACACCTATGAGAAACCCACCAAAGGCAATGCCCAGGACAGCAGACAACCCAAACTCAAGACATGGCCCTATAACAAATACACACACACACACACACACACACACACACACACACACAAGGGGATAGCCACACAACATTAAAGGAACATCTATGAATACTGTGAACACATAAATCATTATACTTTCCAATGCAAGATAATGTTTTGGAAAATTCTGGAAATATCCCAATCTGAAACTGCATTTCATTAAAGACGTTTCTCTTTGTTAGTTACTCCTCTTTTGCCTGTGTAGGGATACCCCAACTCTCTTCACTCTTCATTAGTATTTACAATAGTAGTACAATATTCTTAGCTTCCACACACATACACACACACACACACACACACACACACACACAGAATGACAGTCACAGACATGACTCTTGGGGCTTTCATCAGAACAAACACATCCATCCCACTCACAACTCCCTGCTGAAGAAGAGAGGAGATGAGGAGAGGGGAACAGAGGAGAGGAGAGGACAGGTGAGGTGAGGAGAGGAGAGGACAGGTGAGGTGAGGTGTGGACAGGCAGCGCTGTGTGAAGCGGCGAACCAGGAGACAGATGCAAAACCCTCCCCAGACAGACAGAGCCACTGAGTGCCAGCCGACTCACAGGATCCTGACAGCTCACCAAACAGCCTGCCAGGCCTGCCAGCTTCGCCAGGCTCATGAACTGGCACTTAAGGTCCTGCTCTCTTCTCCTCTGCTGCTCATCCTCTCTCCACCTTTTCCCTCTCCATCTCCATCTACCCTTTTCTAATCTCCACTCCCCTCTTCTTACCCTCCTTTCTCACATCTCTTCTCACCTCTTCACTTTCCTCATTTTCTTTCCTCTCCTATTTCTTTTCTCTCTTTTCCTCCTCTTCGGAATATGCCACCCCTTGATGGTTATGCTTTAAAGTTGCAATAAATATGAATCCATTTGGCTTCTAATATTTCAAATTTAAATGTCTTAATGCTCACATAATGCAGCAGTGTTAAACCCCTCCTCTCACTCTCTCTCTCTCTCTTTTTCCTTTCCTGGCCTCACCTCACCTCTTTTCTCCTCATCCCCTCTGCCCTCTCTCGCTTTCTGCCACCCTCCTCTCCATCCCTCCCTCTTCTGGTGTTCCTCCTCCTCTCTTCCTCTGCTCCCCTGGCTGCACAGAGGACAAGCTGCCTGCTGCTACTGCTGGACCCAGCAGGCTGGATGTGCTGATTTGGGGGAGGAAGCTCATCATTGCCCCCCACAGAATTAGCCTTCCTGCTGCCCTCTGTGCCCCCTACACACACACACGCCACACACACACACACACACACACACACACACACACACACACACACACTGCCAGCACGACTCACCTGCCCCTGCTGTCTCCAGCATCCGCTGGTAACTCCTCTTAACATACACACACACACTCCTCTTAGCGAAACATGTGCACCAATAACAACTTATCTTCAGCAACCCCCCCCCCAACACACATACACAAACACACATACACACACACTCACATGCACAGACAAACACTTCCTGTGCACACACCTCTGCCAATGGTAGACAACACAGGATGTAGCAGAGTGATAGGCCAAGGTAGAGAAAGAGAGAGAGGGAGAGAGAGAGAAAAAGAGAGAGAGAGAGAGAGAGAGAGAGGAGTGGGGGCGGTTTATAAGATAGAGTCATGAAAAAAGAGGAAAGAAAGACAAAGAGACATAACCAACAACAGAGTGGCAGCACTTGGAAAGAGGTCGTCTGTCTATCTGTCTAACAGGGAGGATGTTGAACTGGTAAAGTGCCTTGTAGCATTCATTGTGTGATAAGAATACACACAGTAAAAATAAAACACATGTTGTTGGAGTTTACATGGGAGAGAGACCCCCGGCAAACAAAATTATCTGTGGTGGAAGATGGAGGGTAAAATAAATAGACAGATGAGCGAGAGGACAAATTATTTATGCTACCATAGTTAGACTAGACTAAACTCTGAGCTTCACTTACAAGCTTCAAATGACATTCCCCATTAGGATATGAGTCTGTTTCACTTTCAGTGCCTATGTGTCTGTGTGTATTGTACAACTGCGTTGTTTCATGGAACCTTACACCACTAACCGTCCACTGTCTACAGACTGACTGATGCTGTCTGCTTGAAGATTAAAATTCACACACTAAATATAATGCAGATTGTTTTTATTAGCCATTTAGATTTCCTAACATCACTTTCCATACTCCAGATGACAGAATTGTAAAGCAGATACTAAAGATAGCTAGTGTAACTGTGTTGTTTGACGAGATGAGCTGTTGGCAAACTTGTTTACTGGGCAGAGACTGGATCCTTAAGGCACTTGTTTGAGAACCTGTCGCACAGAATTACATTCAGTAAATCCAGTTATTTACATCTGATTATTGTGAGATACCTGTCTTCCTCATGTTCTGATGCCTTAAGCATCAGCTACTTGAATTAATTAAAGCAGGTTCTCAGTCTGAGTCTCATAAAAATACCCAGAAAGGCTATAAAATGGCACTACAATTATGAGCACTCAGCCTTCCCAATCTAAACCATTTAAAAGGCAAGAAAGCAAAGAGGAAAGAGAGCTTCCCATCTCCACTAATTGAGAAATTGCAGGTCACTTAATGCCGGAAGTCAATTACGGGTGTCTTAATTAAAAAAGGAACTTTGTTGTTCACGCCAGGGGGGCTGGAGGGACTATTCATGCAGCAACACTGAAGTGGTGAATGGAGGGCTCCTGGCAGGGGGTCAGAGAGCTGTTTCCTCAGGCATGGCTGGGGGCTTTGATGTTGAGCTCATTTATTTGCTTTTCCAAAAACATAGAGGAAGAGTGTTTGAGAGGAGGTAAAATGAAGAGAAAGAAAAAAAGAGAAGAGAGATTGGGAGAGAGAGAGAGAGATGTGCAGATATGAGCGAGCCTATGTATCAAGGAGACACATTCAGAATGGGTGGTTGATAGAGAGAAAGAAAGGGTGACAGAATGAGAGACAAAAAGACACTGAAGAAGTAGAGATAGACAGAAAGATACACAGATATATGAGAGAAAGAGAGAGAGAGAGAGAGAAGAGAGAGAGAGAGAGAATGTGGTCTGGACACTGTTTAGGCTCTGGGTCCGGCTGAAAGCTGAACAAACACTGACAGGAAGCAGGAGAACAGGTGGGGAGGAGACGGAGGCAGCAGGGTCCAAACTCTTGTGTCCACACACACAAACACACACACACACACATGGCTCCCAAACAGGATGGACAGCCCAGGGGGACAACAGCACATCAGCACATCGCAACATCCTGCACTCCAATACACACACACACACACACATACACACTTAAAACTCTGCCATAATCATTTCTCCTCCTGGGGAGAAAACATCTATCTGACCAACACTGCACCCCTTCACTTACCAAAACTTAAATTCTACCATCATCCCCAGAGAATATCCATACTGCCGCATGCCACATCCTGCACACACACACCCCCAACACACACACACACACACACAAACCTAGACCTGTATCATGATAAATGCCACCTAGGGAAACAAATATATTTATTGCCAGTAAGCACCTCTTCTAAAGACGTCCTAAAACCCTCTAACTCTCACTAATCTACACAAAGCCCTGCCACATCATTGCACCCACACCCTACATGACCCAAACTCTTCAGCACCCATCCTGATGGCCTAGCTCTCACTTCGATCTCAGTAAGGTGTAATTGTAAGGTGGCTGTGCCACAAACAATCCCCCCACAATATACACACATTATGCTGATCCACATAGGTTCAGAGTTGTTTTAATGTAAAATACTTTTATTATATTTGCCCCTTACATCTTTAGGAATTTCAAATGCCTAAAATGGGAAAATGCTGTCAGCATCAGATTAGTTTTAAAATGCTCTGATGTGGTTTATGATGACAGCTATTCGGTTACTGTAATACTAAAACTAACCTGTGACCCCACCTTAGCTAGACCTGTGAAAGGCCTCCGGTGGCACAGTCCCCTCTAAGCCATTGGGAGCAGCAATCTGTTGTTGGAAGAGGTGAAAGCACAACCTGGCACATGGTTCCGAAACTGACTTTATCACTCAATAACAAGTGGCTCTCATCAAAAACTATTTATTATTACTTTATATTTTTTTTCTCTCTTTTCTTTGTTCTTTTTCTATTTTTTTTTTCAGATATTGACCACTGGCAGGTCCAGGCAGTTGTTTGGCAAATCCCAGTGTCCTTATGTCACCTCAGTATTGTCAAGTACCACCAACCACCACAGGTAACATGGAAATCCAACTGTCATTAATCAGAAGCCAAGACAAATGACAGACATTAAATGTGATTCAGGGGGAATCGTCTCTAAATCCATCAAAAATATTATCTTTTTATGAAGAAAATGAGAGAGAAAAAAGAGTGAAAAGACAGAGAGAGAGAGAGAAAGAGAGAAAATACTGATACTGAGAGAGACATTGCACATCCTCTTTAGAGCCTACGAAAAATACGATTACAGGAAAAAATAATCTGTTGGCCAAGCGAAGCGATTTGTGTTGGTGGTGAAAACATGACCTCTTTCTGTTTTACGTGTTTTGTTTTTTATTTTTTTTGTGCATGTGTGTGCGTGTGCAAATGAGGAATAATGGCCTTTCCTGCTGGCAAACACGGAGGAATGTGCATCTTGTTCCTGACTCATCTGCCTGTCGATTATCTGGCCTTTGAAGATCTGCACCTTCCCCTCTTTGTGTGCCTCAGACAATAGCGGCAGTGGCCGGTGTTTGGACGTCCGCGGCCGGCCGCGCGCCTGGACCTCCGACACAATCAATCCCAGCAGGCTCATTATTTCTGATTGTGGCCACAAGGTCAGACTGCAGGCCTTCCTCAGTGGAGACCGCCTCGTCCCACCCTGCAATGCATCGTATATCCACCCCCATCCCCCCCCCCCCCCCCACACACACCCACACCCACACCCACACATACACACACACACACACACACACAGCTCCCTAAGCTGACAACCCCCCCAATGCCCTGACCCCATTGCCATGGTTACACTCAAAATGGTTGTCAAGCACGACCCACGGGGACAGGATTAACCTAACCTGTTGCTGGGGATGCGATATGGAATATTCCAGAGGGATTTGTTTGCTAGTGATTCAGGATTCAGGCTGCGGCATAACAATGTTGTCAAGTGTATTGTTGGCTGAAGGAGTATGCCAGAGACCTGTGCTTTTGTGTGAATGAGTTTTTTTTTCTTTTAGTTTTGGTTTTTTGACATGCTATTTTTTCATCTCTCTATCGTTTTATTTTCTTTCACTAAAGCAGAGGAAAAAAATGAAAAATAGGCTGTGATAAACACAGAAACCCATCAGTTGTTAGAGAAAAATTCTGACACTTGATGTCTGAAAAGCAGAAAACAGAATGATTATGTTTTTTCTCTTAACGGGATCAATAAGTAATACAAGGTCAGATGCTCCTCTTGATAACAGACCAGAATGAAAAAAATGAGCAGTTGCCACTTTTCTATCTGTCAGAAAGTTTCACTCATTCACTCAGATAGCCACTCATTCACAAATCCTCTCTCTCTCTCTCTCTCTCTCTCTCTCTCTCACACTCACTCTCTCTCTCTCTGACACTCACTCACTCAGATAGCCACTCACTCACAAACCCTCTCTCTCTCTCTCTCTCTCTCTCACTCTCATTCTCTCCGTCTCTCTTTGACACTCATGCACTCAGTCATTCACAAACCCATTCTCATTGGCCAATCTAAACAATTTAACAAACAAGTCTCAGAAAGTTTTACTTACTCGGTGGTGGAGCTATAGTTCGAACAACCAGGTTTCTCTTGGCCTTTACCACAGGGAGACACATCTGATCAAGAGCACAGAAGAAATAACCTTTAATAAAGGTTCAGACAACTTTTACTGAAGTATTCACCAAGCCAAGTGAATTTATTGCTGTTTCAAATGTTATTTTCTCACTTCAAGACATTTACATGTGACAGAGCTGTATGTCAACTGATCTGAACACATTTCAATATGTAGATGAAAATATGATCCCTAACAGCAGAATAACATGATGAAAAATGAAATCTGCCTATAATGTTACATTAACATGCTAGGAAAGCATTACCTTGGCCTTACTTATAATAGTCTAGCTATTCTATACTGTTCCTTAAAGGATGAAATTGCTAAAAATGTGTGATTTATTCAGCACTGCATAGATATTTCAACAGAAGCCAGACAGCTGAACACACAAAATGCAGTTGAGTGATTTAAACACTGTTTAACAGCCTGTGCCGAAATATATCACAGGAGCTTTTTCTTCCTTCTACTGTATGTCAATATCAGCAAACACTCTTTTTCTCAGCTAAATGAATAAATGATGCTTATTTTTGCCTTCAGACACCCCTTAGTGTCATAAGGGATGTACTGAGATGTCCATAACAACTTCAGCATTTTTGCATCATACACCCAGTTGGGATGCTGCTGAGATCAGTACTTGTTGAAACTCCCACAGAATGCACAGACTCACAAAATTCTAAAACTTAGGAATGAGCCTCAAAACCTCTCCATGCTTGTATATAGTTTTCACTCATGCATCAACTCATAAATACATAAATACATACATTACATACACATACAGAGTACACACACACACACACACACATCTACACACAAGCACAAACTGCACAAACACACATACATTATGTCCATACAGTCACATGTGTGTCATATGTGGTACGTACAAACATGCTAACCATCCACTAGTGGGCAAGAGGCGCCACTGGAAACATTACTCACTCGTTCACATACTCACTTACTCACTCACTTCCTGACTTACAAATTGATTGTTTCACATCATAGAAAGGCTTCCATCCAACATGCCCTCTTTATTTATTTGAATAAGACATCCTCACTTTGCAAACACCTGCCAATGCGCATCAATGTCCTAATGTGAAAATAAATTTGATTCCCTTGAGAGGAGTGGATAAACTCTTAATGTGCACAGGGCGCAATGTGATTACAGTGGATGGAAACAATTTATTCGCATATGTCCACATTTGCTGCATCTCTATCCATAAGCGTTGTCCTTATGTTTTGATCCTACAGCTGGTCGGAATGCTTCCCCTTGATTAGGCTAATGTCCTTTTTTAATTTATGTCACACAGTGGATGGAAATACACGCAGACGTGCATATTCTTTGGCAAAAATTTCATGAATGCACATATTTTACACACATCATTTACTCTGCCTGAAGGAGGTCCAACTGAAAGCTGATTTGAGCAGATTTGAGTAAAAAACTTTTTTGCACAAACTCGAATGTGGAAATTCTTTCTTCTTTCTTTTATGAATGCAAATATAAAATGTAAATAAGCTGAGTGGAAACCTGGCTACTGACTCACTCACACACTCAGATAGTTACTCAAACCCAAATCCACTCTAATTCTCCCACTCACTCACTCATTCACTTATTCACATCTGTCACTCATTCACAAACCCACTCTCTCTCCTTCTCTCTCTCTCACTCATTCACTCGCTCACTCATTCACCGACTCATTCATTCACAGCCTCTCTTCCCCAGCTCACCTGAGGAGAGTGGGAGAAGCACACGTTGCAGTGCAGCTCCCAGCTGTTGACGGGCATGTCGTGGACTGGCTCCAGAGAAAAGCTGAACCTGATCCTGTGAGCAGGGCAGCCTGCTGGGGTGCAGGGTTCTGTCCTGAAGGGCACTTCTTTTGTGAGTTTGCACGTGTCCCGGGACTGGACCACACACTTATCCACCTTTGCAGCAATCTCCACTCCACCCACAACATGATCAGTGATCTGGGGGAGATTCAACCAAATAATTACAGTAATTAGCTGCCTGAACATCGGGGGAAAATGCATTCCATGAATAGTTGTGGTAGCGTTGCTGTTGAGGAACCTGGCAAGCATGCTAGTAGCCTGAAAATTGTGGGTCTGAATCCCGGTTGCCACTTGTGCCCTTGAACTAATTGATAGTTGACAAATGTCAACTTTGGATAAAAGCGTCTGCTAAATGGATAAATGTAAATAGCTCTCCCCATGAATTACAGAAACCTCATTGATGAAGAAATGTGTAAAATCAATGTATTAAACTTGGTTAATAATCGGAATATTAAGGTAAATGGTGAGCAGACTGACAGATTGATTGGATTAATTGGAAAATGCATTTAGTAGTGTTTATCAGAGAGTGCGCTCTGCTGTAAGGATATGATTTCATGTCTAGAGGTAGGCAGTGTGTAAACAGTGTGAGAGAGCGTGTGCATGCACACCTCTGCATAGATTCTCCTGTCCGTTTGGAGAGGGGTGTTGGGGTCGAGAATGGACCTGTACTCAGGAGAGCTGTAAAGATGGATCTCTATGGGAGTGGACGACGAGGTGGCGGTGGTCACTATGGGAAGCGCTGTTGTCAACGTTGGATTGACCACAACTTTAGAGCCTGCTGTAAAAGGAACACAGATATGACTTGTCTGCCATCAATCATCACAACACAATGGCTGCCAATGTCATATGGTTTACACTACAGCAAAAAGGAAGGGATTTTCCAGCTGATGCACTAATATTATGTAGACTCCATGACACTAGCAGCACAGGATTAGGGCACTAGAACAGTAGTTTAGCAGGGTTAAAGGCAATGTTTCTATTAACTCTTACCTTCTATTACCCCAATGGTCACACTGATAACTGAGCCAGGGGTTCGTATTTCAGAATAACTGGTGAAGGGGTCCTTGAAGTGGCCGACGGCCACCTGCTGGAGCTCCTGGGCATTCCCATGAAATGTTACCCCCTCAGTGGGGGGAAACACCACAGATCCAAAGGCTGGAAACATCACTCTGCCGTTTGCCTATGGAAAAAAAAACAAAAAACATACCACATGCCATATGTTGCATTGATTTGACACATTTATTTATCCTGTTGTTGACCTTTTAAAATGCTGTTTAGCATTTGACACAGTGGCCCTTTTGTATTAAATATAGTTTATGCAGTAACCATTTTAGAAAAGCAATAAGACCCACAAGGCTGTGGGTTCCACATATTTCAGATTTTGCTTGACAGGGTCCCTGTCAAGTAAGCCATGTTGGCCTTACAAGATTGACATTGCTGTCAGCTACATAATTGTGAATTAAAACCAATCAAAATGTTTTTAGTTTTCGTTTGCAAAATCCTTTCACTTGTCAGCTGCCATTATTTTACCCAGGAAACTCTGGGTAAAGCTCTGACCCACCAGTGGATGGTTAGCATGTTTGTACGTACCACATATGATGCATCACCACCTATCTCCCAGACTGTGTCAGTGGGGCCTCTCAGAAACAAGTTGGCCTCTTTTGGGACTACATGCACATATACGTGGCTGAAAGAGAGGAAGATGGAGAATCAGAAAATATCCCCATGCCAGAAAGCTTGGATTCCGAATGTTTTCACGGAGATGGACATGAAATAGTGTTCAAATGTGGAGTTCAGTAAGCTTTGCCCTGAAGCCAATCAGGCCTACCTTAATCTGTGATTGAGCTTGGTCTGTATACCTGTCTGTTATCTACCACTTCTCTGAGGTGGAAACAATGAATAGATCAAAATGCCTCTGTCGGTTGTTTGTCAATTTCGATTTTGGGTGTTTAGACCAACTCCATTGCATCAGGGATACAAGAAAGATTTTGATTGTCTCCCTATCTCAGACAAAGTAAACAAGGTGCAAGTAGGCATCGTGGCCATGCTGAGCTGCAGAGTGAAACTTGCAAATCAGGATGGGTTTTCCCAGGCTAGGTGTAGAGAGTTATTACAAGATATCTGACATTACGTTAAAATGATTCTTTTTTACATTCTGTTGATTTTTTTCTAGGTCATTTTTCAATGTCATCACATGAAAACTCCACATAGCACTTTTAATTATGGGGGTATAGGGGTAACTAGACAATAATATGTAAATGTACACAAATGCATACAAACAATACACTTTGGCCTTAGAATTCACTCAGGATTCGTTAGGAATAAGTCACTATTTTCATTACATTATTAATTTCCATATGAGGGAACGGCTGTGTCTGGACTCTACTTTGAATTTTTTTTGATATTGGTACCATTAAATTTCAGTGTTAACTATGTGACACGCAGTAGATGACACATATTTGACATGAGATGAGTAAAAGGTTTTTGTTTCACAGAGCTATTTAGGATTTACTGAGTTCTGTTGTCCTTACCGGATGGTTGAGTCATCGGGGATATTGATGATGTGTAGCTGTTTCTGATGGCTTGCTGATGGGATGTAGCACGACTTCACAGTGGATTGTGATGATGTGGATTTGTCTCCCAACATAGCAATCTTCTCAGTGGGCCTCAACTTGCATTCTGGACCTGAGACTGAAGTAATGAAAAACACAATAGAGGATGGACCATTATATCTTCCACTACAGATGACCATTAATCAACTCTATGCATGTCAAAATTTTATACTGGCCGACAAGCTCCCTGTTACATTGCCTGCATTATGAGTCTTCACGTTGAAATGTTAGCAACTAGCAGCTAATGTTAATATTAACTGAGTGACTAGATAGCTAGCATTTAAGTTTGCTTTTTGTTAGACTGACTGACAGACTTGTCAACTAACTTTTGATTTTGAGTTTGTTTGAGTTTTTAGAATTTGCTAGGGCAATAGGCAAATTGCAACCAATGTCACAGTTTGGCAGCTGTTATCAAATTTTGAAGTGCATTGAGCCCATATGTGCTACAACTATCACTAACAGGTGCATTCAGTATTATCAGTCAGATGCACTCTGTGGAAAGCCAATTCATGCTCACATCCCATTGGCTGTTGTTGGCACTTACAATCCAAAATGTTAATGTGTAGCATTGTGTGTTAATGTGTAATGACTAATGTGTACAACTCATTATTTATTTATGAAAGGAAATGTTGTAAGGATCTCTGAAAAGACGGAACAAACATACTGTACCCAATCTCATGAACAAACACATGGTCTGTCTTCCATAGACATGTGTATAATTCGGAACTGTGATTAACTAATTTTTGTTACAAATACTTGAAAAAATCTGTATCTGTACCTAAATGAAAATAACATCCAGGAAACCTCCCAGTCAGGCTTCAGAGCTAATCATAGTACACAAACAGTCCTAGTTAAAGTCTTTAATAATCTCCTTATATTTGATAATGGATATATATCAATATTAATCTGACTGGATCTTAGTGCTGCCTTTGGCACTATTGACCGTAAATGACAGGCATCAAAGATTCTGCCTTTGCCTGGTTCAAATCATATCTGTCTGGTTGCTACCAGTTTGTACATGCTCATAATGAATCATCATGCCACACCAAAGTAACGTATGGTGTACCCTAGGGCTAAGTGCGAGGGCCCCACTAAGCGTGATGCCTGCTTCCAAGACATTGTAAACCTGGATGACCAATGATTTCTTATGTTTAAACTCTCAAGTGAAAGACCTTGGGGTCATCATTGACCAGGACCTCTCTCTGAATAGTCATGTAAAACATATTTCAAAAACATTCTTGTTGTAAAGTTCTGTTCTCTAAGTGTAGTAATACCTGTATTAAAAGCCTACAACTAATTCAAAATCCCTGAACACTCACTAGGATTAAAAAAATATGAACATATCTCCTATCCTCGCATTCCTTACACTGGCTTCCTATTAAAAGTCGAATCAGTTTTAAAATACTCCTCCTAACCAATAAAGCCCTCAATGGCCTTGCTCCAAAATATATTACAGACGTATTTGTCCCTTACTGCCTTGCTAGACCCCTAAGATCCCAGAATGCTGGTCTCCTAGTAATCCCAAGAATATCAAAATCCACAATAGAATGAAGAGTTTTTTGCTACCATGCGCCTCTCTTGTGAAATAACCCCCCCATCCCTCACATCTGACAAGCGGACACTCTAAATACCTTTAAGTCTAGACTTAAAGCCTTCCTCTTTACTGCTCTCCATAGTAAGGGATGGTACACGGTAGACCATCACTCCACTGGGTCTTTTGGAAAGGACTGCCTCTGCTGTTGCCCCCAGCTGCGAGGCATGGGACCCACTGACCATGCCTGCAGTAGTGTTGGGCTGCCATACACCATACCTTAGGTATGCTTTATTGGTTTATTGATAAACATGGCTACATTATCTAAGAGAGAATGGTTTAATTCCAGAAAGAACAAGCTGTATGGTTTTGCTTTGCTGCAATCACTTTGTGAGTACCTATGTGAAACATGTGTGAGGCTGTTCAGTATATCTGGGTCTTACCAGGATTCTGGGGGAAATTGAAAGTTGTTGGGTTGAGCACCTCGGCAAATGATGTTACACCCCCAAACTTTTCAATGGCCCAACTCAAGAGGTCCTCGGTTTCAAAGGGAAGGTCTTCTGTTATTGGTGTAGTCCCAAACACTTTATGTTGTCCCGTCTTTGGGACCTGAAGGATAAAGTAAGACAACATTAATTATCATTCTACCACATAACTCAGGACCAATTGTAAATAATCTCTCATCAGACACAATCACACAGCTGCACATCATCTTTGAACAGAGTGGCCATCAACACAGTTCCTCACAGTCAAACTGATTCTGAGAGTGCTACATGAGAGAGTTTAGACCCCTTGGTCTGGACCTGGGTTCAGTCAGTTTGGTTCGTTTTGGTAATGTGAACACAAACTTGAACATGAACCTGAGATGGCATCCAAGTCCACAAGAATATATAGGTCTGGGGTGATGTTTTGCTAGAACTCTGGTGCATTTTGCTTTGGTGTGGAAGCTTTTAGATCCAGAACTAAGAAGTGCATTACTGTGGACAAGTGTTGCTAAGTGAAATCAGTTAGCTTTTGCTGCTGACTGATTTCACTTAGCAACACTTGTCCAACACTTGTCAAGCTTTTGAATGACAAACAGAACTAGATGCACAAACAAAAATGTAATGTGAACTGAGATTAGTTGAAGGGGACTCAAACTCAGGTTTGGTCCAGTTAAACAGACCGAGTATGAGGGCAACCTGAGTGCTTGTGAGCCTTTGCGGACTGGTTAAAAAGCACCAGTAAAGTCTACTTTTTTATGTCACGGCAGAGCGCTTTAAATGTGGCACTTTCAACAACTGCAACCCTCCCTTGCCTGCTTGTGTTGAAGGGGTGCCGTTTTGTTTGTGCCCTCCTTATGCTGCCACTGAATCGAGCTAGTCAGCTGCTTTTTTTAAGTACTTTATCTCATGTTTGCAAAATGTGTCTGACTGACTACAGACAGCCCACTAGCCCCCACCCCTCACCCCCACCTCCCCAAACCCTGTCTGCAGCCAGAAGCATTTGAAAAGGAATGTTTATTATGGTAAAGTGTCCACGAGCCCCCCTGTTCACCCTCGCTGGAGCCCTGGTGCCTTCCTTCACTTCCTGAGAGAGGGCTGGAAATGAGACCTTTTTAACTCTGTGCGTCAGTGGAATGGGGTTGGGGGGGCTGGAATTCAGCTCCATATGTGCATAAATACATACAGCACTACAGTACAAGCACACACACACTAGCGTAAACACACATAGTGTATAAAGACACCAACAAACACAAAGACAGAGATGCACACACACACACACACACACACACAGAATCCATCCAGAGATTTGTCCATGAAGGAACCTTTTAAGTCACACTGTCTCTCATTCAATGATAACATAAAGATTTAAAAACAGAAAATCAAATCAATTCTGCAAAAATTTAATGACAGAAAAATGCTGGGCTTATGTAAGATGGAGTGTAGTTCAAAAAGACTTCACATTTCTAAACATCATATACTGTAAATAAACAGCATATAGCTACCCCTTTTGTTTGAACCATTTGAACCAATATTATTGCCATAGCAATCGACATCAACAGATACTGTTTATCATCAGACTGTTGTTGTTGTTGTCAGCGTGGTTTGGCAAAAGATTGTGCAGTGCTTTGATGGCAAGAGACCCCATGCGTCACATGCCCATGGTTCTGTGTGGTAAAAGGACTGATCTTGTGATCTCTCTGTGTGACTGATCTCTCTGATCTTGTATGTCCACAGGAACTAGGGAGGACTCTGGTGTGAATGGAGCACAGAAACCTCCTTTGATTGATCACCTCTTTTTTTTCATGTGCACTGGACCCGTCTGGCTTTCGGCAGATCGAAATAGAATGTCAGGAAACGTGGCGGACATAGAAATCAAACAAATCACAAAAGGGAGGGGAGGATAGAGGGAACAGCACAGAAACAGTCAACACTCCCATCCCAGCTCCTCATCCCCACCCTCCCCAGGGCGCTCGGTCAGTCAGGGTGAAAGGGCCCGGGAGCATCAGAGGAAGCTTGCAGGGGTCAGGAAGGCAGGCAACACAAGTCACAATCGTGTTTCCTGGAGATGCGCCAGCCAATCACAAATCCTATCATGCTTCCTGGAGATACATCAGCCAATTGCAAACACTATCACTCTTCCTGGAAGATATGTCAGCCAATCACAATCCCTATCGCTCTTCCTGGAAGATACGTCAGCCAATCACATGCAGATTCTGGTGTTCCCTCACCTCCTATCATATCAGTCACTCAGAAGAAACCCCTGGCATGACGGTTCAATGAGGAGGTGGGTGGGGAGGGAGTTTTGGCATGTGTGTGTGTGTGTGTGTGTGCGCTAAATGATGGGCAGACTCTATCAGTCACTGGCAATGAGAGACAGGGAGCGATAGCCTCCAGTCTGAACAATCACAGAGACACTCTGAGAACAATTCCACTTGGATAAGCGTTGAGAGGTCAGAGACGGGACACACAGCGCTTGGCTTTCAGAACATGGTGTTTTCAGTGACAGTTTCGATTATGAGGAAAGAGGGTGTTGTTAACCTTAATGTCAAATATCAGAGTTGTGTCCCATCTTCTCCATTAGCGCTTCACTCCAGAACCAAGAGTGATATGGAAGATGGGGGAAAAAAAAGAGTTCAGAAGTTCATGGAGAACATAAACATTTATGCATTGTGTTTTCTTCTTCATATACCAAACTGGATAGCAAAGCAGTAATGGAAAACGAGACAAACCAACATCAAATGGGAAATTTAAACTTCACAACAAATAAAATGATTCTGTTTACTTTCAACAGAGATTTCTCCTGTGAAATGTCAGGATATAACACAACCCACAGCCTTTAGTCATCTAATCTTCCATAAAACACACCCACGCTTGCGCACACACACACACACACACACACACACACACACACACACACACACACACACACAAACATATGATAAGCTAGCAATCTTAATTGCCAATCACCACACAGTGTGTTGTGGGCTGCAAAGCTGGAGTTGATCTCATTGTAAAACAGCCGGCACCAAAGTCCCATAGGGTGCCATTGGTGTGAGTGTAAGTCTACGTGTGTGTGTGTGTGACCATGTGTGTATGGGCATGTGTGTGTGTATGTGAATGTGTTTTTGTGCTGAATAGCCTAGATGTTGAATTCCACTTTGTAAAACTGCAGTTGTCTTGAATGCCCAGTAGCATCTTTGTATTGACTTGCATTGCATTCAATAAATCTAAAACAAATCTGAGAAGACATGCTTACATAGACGGTGACGTTCGTGATGCCTCCATTGATGTTGAGATAAAACTGCCCCGGGATGTTGGAGGAGATGATCATCTTAGAGGGCTTCATCCCTACTGGCAGGCGCACCTCACTCATCAGATAGTCACCTGTCACCTGTAAGACGAGGAAAGCATTACACACAGAACACACATCAGTGAGTTACCAGTGTACAACCACAAGGCATTAAGTACTCAAATATAAAACAGACACACACACACACACACACACACACACACATGAAAGAGAAGCAGACACCACACTGGGCTGGCTCAACATGGCAAGGGCTGCTGCAGGGTCGGTGGGGGCACAGTGTTCAAGGAACGTCAAGCATACTTGTACCCCAGTGTGGGTTTGAATCTTGGTTGTCACCGTTGTGCCCTTGTGCACTTGACCGTTGTGCACTTGACCCTAGGCTCTAGGGGAGCCTGGCCCGAATGTAGCTGATGAATGTCAGTCGCTTTGCATAAAAGTGTCTGCCTGTTAATATAAATGCTTGAGAAAGGTCTTCACAACCAGTCTTAGTCCCCCACCGAATTACCCATATTTTATCAGTATCAAGACTGAAATTGAATTATGGTGAGAAGTCTTGCATATCACATAAAACATCACATCTCTGTGATTCATGGAAGGTATGTACAGTTATGCAAATGCAACAACAATCCCCCCAGACACACACACATACACACACACACACACACACACACACCACCATAGTGTCTGAGAACTGAACACATAACTGCATAACTGAAAGCACAACCTGAGCTTTACATTAGAGAGAGCGGAACACAAAAAATCCTCTTATACCAGTTCTGACGTTATCTCCCCGGTAACAATCAGTCCAAAACAGCCTATGCATTATGGGAACATTCTGGCATAAACAACAGAATGTATAGC
>PYXC01001715.1:387500-445000 GCA_015244755.2 Tenualosa ilisha | reverse complement strand
GTGTGCATGTGTGTGTGTGTGTGTGCGCGTGTGTGTATTTGTGTGCAACAACAGCTAGCGAGATTCTTCACACGCCATATGTTTTGTGTTCCCTTTATTGGCAGATAACACCTACACACTTACGGCAAACTCAAGGAAACTATCTAAAGACAAACTTCACTTCACATAAATACTATTAACTTTGAATATATGCAACCCTTGTAACACTTGCATCCCTCACTATGAAGACTGACACAAACAGATGACAAAAATCACTTCTGACAGCAACTGAGTTATTACTGCCCCCTGCTGGCTGTAGTCATGAGTGCTCTTGAGTTGGTTTGGGATAAACATGCCACTGGACACAGGCCGTTCTTCTTTCACAAATCACTCACTGTATGTTATTGTAATGGTATCTTATTGTATGGCATTGCAGGTTCCTTAAAGGGATACGCCTCCATTTTGGCCAATTTCCAATCCACTTCCACTAGAGTTAATCAACTGAGCTTTACCTTTCTTCAGTTCATTCAGCTGTTGTCTCAGTCTGACGGTTGTGTTTTCAGTTCAGGTTGGCATTTATCACTGAATTCTTTAGTTGCCACTAGCATCTCACCCATTAGCATCTTGCTTAAAAATGTCCACAGAATTCCAATATTTTTCCTGTTTAAAACTTGACTCTTCTGCAGTTACAAGGTGTACTAAGACCTGGAAAGGAAAGTGAAATGTGACAGTTTTCTAAACTGATATAACATGGAACTATACTCTCATTCCAGCATAATAGTCAAGAACAGCAAGTAGTTCAAGGCATAGATAAAGTAGTCCAAGCATAGCTCAGTGAGTCCAAGCCTCTGTTGCTTGATTATTATGTGGAAACGAGAGTACAGTTCCATGACATGGGTTTAAAAAAATCGTTATATTTCATTTTCCATCAATCTTCTCCATCAATCTTTGTACAATCTTTGTAACTACTGAAGAGTCAAGTCTTAAATAGAAAAAAATATCAGAATTCTGTGGACACTTTTAAGCAAGATGGTAATGGGTGAGATGCTAGTGGCAACCAAAGGATTCAAATATATATGGTAACCTGAAGCTAAAAACACTACGGTCAGACTGAGACAACGGCTCGATGAAGAAAGGTAAAACTCAATTGTCTTTCACCTCTAGGGGAGGTTGAAAATGAGTAAATTGGCCAAAACGGTGGCGTATCTCTTTAACCAAGAGCAAGGGAAGAGGTGCTGAATGTGAATATGCATGTGCACGCATGCACACACACGCACACACACACACACAGCATGATTCACGCTCTTAAAAGAAAGGGACGAAAATAGTTTGTGTATGTTCTCCAAAATGGAGACAGCAGGGTGTCCCCCTTCTTAAGGCTGCTGTGAGTACCTATACTAAATTGGCACGGATAGGTACGACTGCCCTTCATGTGTCGTGACCTAAACAAGGAAGACGGCATCTGGACACGTCAGCCTATCACGCCTCCCTGCAGCCTCTCCGCGTGGGTGAGTCTCTCTGTGTCGGTTTGAGACCGTATGGTGCTTTGAAACTTTCAGATGATGGCAACATGCAGACAAGCATCAAATCAGAGCCAGATGGGGGCCAGATCAGTTTTGCCAGGAAGATTCCAACGTTACACTATTTCTCTTGGCCAATTACTGAACCACACCAATCTTCACATTTACATTTCATTTATGCATTTAGCAGATGCTATTATCCAAAGCGACTTACATTCATCAGCTTACATCAGGGCTAGTTTCCCCTACAGCAACTCAGAGTTAAGTGCCTTGCTTAAGGTTGCAACAGCAGCAGCTGGGATTTAAAACTCGACTTGACTCTCCAACCTGTTCTGCTGCTGTCAGACATCAGCATTTTGAGGATCTCCTTGTGCCCACCACTCAAAGTGTGTAGGTAATGAGCGTGCCGGACCAAACCTATGACTCAGTACCAGGATGCAAGTGTGGATTATACCGCTTTCTGCATTATGATAAAACAATCACTATATGCACAGCTGGGGCTTTTCTGTCTTGTTTTTCTGCTTCTTTGCACCTCTGCTTCTTGTGCCATTGTGTTGTGATCTCCGAACGCAAGGTAGCCAGACGGAGAAGGAGGGCACGAGAACGTGGTGGTTACCGTGGTTACTGAAGAGAGCAGCAGGAGAGCTGGAGCTGGATCTCCATCGCGTCCTTGACCATGAGCACCACTCTCCAAATCCCACACTCCTTACTTACCCTCCACTAGAGCAGAGGTGCTGGCCTAGACTTTACCATATGTCTCTAGTCAGTGCCAACACACATATGAGCCTCTTCTAACATCCACACTACAGAGCCCAAGCATATGAGACCCTCTCTGAGCCCCAACTGTACATAACAGAAGTGCATTATGAGATCCTTCTTCAGTTTACTCCATACAGAGCATGGGTGATTTATGATTCTTTTTCAGAGAGTTAACATACTTCACCTCCCCCAGCAGGACTACATCCAATGCTCTTTTAGATTTCACTCTCTGACAAGGATTAGGCTGTACACCGTGTACTGACGGTGTATGCGCAGGCTGCTCAAACATGTGATTACATCTGACATCCCTAGCAAGCAGGACTGCACAGGATTTTCTTTCACACTCAACATACTTTCCAATTCACAGATCCAAAAACGCCACTCCTTTACACTGCATAGAGACCGAGACACCAGCCGTTATTACATCCAATTATCTCTCAGAAAACAAACAGATTTCCACATTAGGCATCAAGGACTACATACAATTTTCCATCATGGGGGTACATCAAAGTCTCTTTCAGACCACAAACAACGCACACAGCAAGATGACATGCGGTACACTGCACTCAGTCACACACAGACCACAACCACACAAGATTCTCTCTCAACCTCTCTGCACAAGATTCTCTCTCGCTCCCACCAACGCACAACAACTATATGCTCTATGATTCTCTGTTGACTCCATTTCAGAACCATACAAGCAACAGTGACAAATCTAAGATGCAATACAGTCAACAGCAGACATTTGGTATATACAGTAAACATTATTAGTAGCAGCACTAATGGTAGTAGTGGTTGTTTTGTTTTTGTTTTGTTTTTGTTTTTTTTACAGGGACTGTAGTACTGTTAGGTGACGGCAATGCAAATTACACTAGTCAAAGCACTTACTATTTTCAAGAAGAATTATTAATTCCTACACATATTACACTTTAGACAAAAAACAATGAAACCTTAAACTAGTGCAACTACAAGAATCGTTTCAATAGCAGCAATAGGATAAGTCCCTTGTGGTAAAGACCGATGTAACATCAGTGGAGAGTGTACAGAGCAATTTGACAGGTGAACTGTTTGATGTCAAGTCAAGTGCTCCCAGGAGTTCTCCAATGATTTCATTTCTCTGATTCCATCTGCGAAAACGCACCTTTATCTGGGAGCAGGAGGCGATCGTTCTCATAATTAGTCTCGCAGGAGGGAAGTTGTCAGACTTGTCCAGAAGAACAAAGTCCAAAATAAAAGACATCCCTGTTATGTCCTGCTTTTCAAACTCCCTCCCTGACGTAAAAAAACATTCCACTAGCACTTCCTCTTGTCCTCGCTTTTTTCCTCCCTCCTTCCCTCCCTCCCTCGCTCCCTTTAAAGACAGGAGGAAGAGCCTGCAGAAAGGACGACGTGACTGCGGGCTCACCGTTCTGCTTTTAACAGCACAGGTTAGCCAAGCCGGGTTAGGTTGCTTCAATTACCCTTTATGTTCACAGCGCCTGACACAACACATACACTCCCCATATGTTTCTGTCATGAAAAGACAAGGCGGGTAGGGAGGGCTTCTTCAGGAAATGACTAAACTTTAACCTGCAGTCGCAAACTATCTAAAGACGCGCTCGTGTTTGTGTGTGTGTGTGTGTGTGTGTGTGTGTGTATGAGCCTGGGTGTGTGTGGGTGGGAGAGGGGGGGGGTATTAGAAAATAGCCTTTGGAATAGTGATCGAGCATGAAATTCAAATGGTCTTTGAGTCAAAACAAAGGATTAAAAATTCAGAGGGCCTGCAGGGCGGGTATGAAGCTAATAATCCCTGATCTGGACGGAGTGAGCTGAAGCATAGCCGGTTTGGCGGTGGATGAGCATCGCCCTGGGCCGTGAGGAGATCTCGCTGGACAGGACGGAGAAGTGGAGTGTGTGTGTGTGTGTGTGTGTGTGTGTGTGTGTGTGTTGTGTGTGCATGCGTGCGTGCACACATGGTCGGATTCATTTACGCTCCACACCAGCTAAGGCCAGCCGAGAAACACGCTGTGCTGTGCAGTGCCCTTATCAACAAAATGGGGTGTGGAGGGAGTGAGTCTGCAGGTACTAAAACAAATTATTTCTTATAAAGGTCTACATCCAAAGTAAAAAATCCTCTAAAAATCACAACTTATGGATAAGAATCATTCCCTTAAAGACCTAACCTGGTGGTCCAAACTCTTCATTTTAAGTCTGGATACTCTCATCAGGCATTTGTTTACTTTACGGTGCATGGACACTGTTTGAACTTTCAACCTATTGATTCTGCCTTCACTTTCTGTTCGCTGATTGTTTACTAAAATATCTAGCTGGGGAAACGAAGCCTTTGGAGAGCACCCTGACATAGCACTGTCACAAAATACAATACTAAGTGGAGGCACTATGAAGGCACTAGCCCAGCTGTCCTCATGGAATATATCACGCTGTCCATGGGCTAGCCTTTTTATCCACAGCATGCAAACAGACCTCCAGAATTTCAACACTAAGGCCCTGCTTACACGTATAAATATTTTTATAAACGGATATCTTTTTTATCTGTTTGGGCCATTTGCTGACACGTTTTAGCCACCTCAAATGGACATTTTTTTTAAAACGCTCTCCAAAGTGCAGATTTTTCAAAAGGCTGTATTTTCTGGATTCCAAATTAAATTAAATTAAATAATAATAATATTACAATACAATATTACAACAATAATAATAATAAATTACAATAATAATAATAATAATAATAATAAAACGTATAACAATATTTCCATTTATAAAAATATCTAGATATGTGTAAACAGAGCCTAAATGTCCCTCTTACTACATGGAAGCTGAAATCATTCATCAAGGTCTCACAATGACTGCCATGCTTTGGTTAAAGTTGTCCACCTATCAAATGGGAAACAGCCTCACTTGCTCTGTGGTAGGCTAAAAATTAACTGTTAATTCTGCTCTGTGACCTTGGTGCACTGACAAGAAAAATGCTTTGTATTTCCTGTATATTTCCATGGGTATTTGGCACCATGTAAATAATGCAAGCTTGACTGAACACAAACTACACAATAATTCCAGTGTAAAGTTGTTATATTACTCTCTACTCTCATTACTTAACTTCAATCCAGCTGGGCTAGTCTAGAAAAACCATATCAGAATAATCTGATACCAAAGTAATTCCAATACCAAAGTCATTATCTGGTCATTTATGGATAATGCACAATATTTGGCTTCAGGCTTACAATACAATGGTCTCTATACCTTTCTGTTCTATTTAACAGCCTTTGGTGTAGTGGGACTCTGCATTGCCCTGTTTCCACACTTTAGCCTGCTATTTAACTGACGTGCCTATGGACATTATGCATTGCCAACACACATAAACACACACATACACACACACACTCACACCATTTAGCAGTGTCACAGCACCTCCTCTGCACTAGGTTCACCAATGTATGCTTGAGGCCATGCATGCTCACTCAGCCTGGCTATTTTTGTTCCTGTGCTTTCAAGATACCATTGTTTTCCTTTTTGGATTTTTTTTTCCTTGAGTGGGCTTTTTTTTTTTTCTCTGCGCTGGCTCGCGGGGTTTGCTGATGCATAACAGTTTCCCGTTATTCTTTGGCTGGACTTCGAGCCCCGCCGGCCGGTCTGTCGGTCGGCTCCAGAGTCCAGTCTACTGGTCTGGACGGCCAGACGCACGCGGATGCCAGAGGGTGACATCAATGAAGCCCCCAAGAAGCACCGCCCATTAACCCCGGCCTGGCCCCCACTCCACCACACACACACACACACACACACACACACACACACACAGAACCACTACCACAGCCAAATACACACGCTGGCACACATAAATACATGCAAACACCTTCCAGCTTCCAGTAAAAGAGAGACAACTGGCTTTGCAGACAAGCTGACTTAGTCACTCACTCATTCACACAGTCATACACTCACTCACACACACTCACAACATCACTCACACACTTACATTTTCACTCAATGGCTCACTCATACTCACACACAAACACACACACACACACACCAACACACACACTCACTAAGACATGCACACTCACACACACACACACACACACTCACTCACACATGTACACTCACATGCACACACACACACAAACACACACATTCACACACACACACCCTCACTCCACCCAATCCAGTACAGTGCACACCTTTTCGTCGTGCCAATTCCACTTCCCTCTCTTTTGTTTACTGCAATGATGGAAATGTACAAGAGTTTCAAACGCTGGAACATGGAGCCATGGAGTCATGTGATGCTGTTGTTTTGGTCGGAGCAGCGTCGGTCTCATTCAGAGCCAGCTAAAGTTCAACCGAGCGGAAATGGGAGTAACAAGAAACTGTCCCTCGACGGGGAACGGGGACATGCATCTCATCCCTCAAACCATAGACTCAAGCTCAAACAATCAAGTTAAAAGCTCTCCTCGGCCATGGCTTTTAGGGGAACGCGAGGGGGAAAATGGACACAATGCGGAATGGTGATGCTGGAGTGTTTGATAAACGACATGACCCTTCTCTCCTCAATTCTCCAGCATCCATCACCCCTCAGGGGGGATGTAGGGGAGTGAGGGTAGAAGTGTGTGTATGTGTGTGCGTGTGTGTGTGTGTGTGTGTGAAGAGGGGCAGGAAATGTTCTTGAGGTGAAGGCATTTCAGCAAAAGTCCTTTGTCTTCTAAGAATCCTTTCTGTGTTTCACTCTGACTCAGAAAACTCTATCTCTCCTTCTGACCCTCACTTAAGAGAAGAAAAAAAGATGGGGGGAAAGGTAGAGGATAAGGGAAAGAAAAAGACACAGAGAGAGAGAAGAAGGAAAGAGAGGTTATGGGTAGGGTAAAGTGGGGCAAAATAGAGAGAGGGGGAGAAAAAGAGAGAGAAAATGAGAGAAACACTGTTTCTTGTTTCTTTCATTAACGACAGTAGATTTTAACACAGGCCTTTATTTCTGTAGCCCTTTTGGAAGTGGGCAGAAAGTTGGCCTGTGAGGGAAAAACACTGAAAAACTTTGGCTGTACTTTTGGATTGACTTGAGGAGTAAGCTGACCTAGCACCAGAAGTGGTTCTTTGCTCCCTCAGTATCTCAGAGGTGGGGATATTGTGCATCCACAGACAGCTGACCATTCAAAACAAATAAATCAGTAAAGACCAATTAAAAACATATTCAAAGACCTCTCCTCCCTGCGTGGGCATTTCTCATGTGCAACTTATTTGTTATTGATAATTCAACCTTGTTCAGTTCACATTGCTGTGCAGTATGCACTAGATTGGGTTCATCCAACAAGAAGATATGACTACGGAGGCTGCTAGCTAGCTAACGTTCAGCCCTACTCATGAATCCAACTGTGTTTAGCATTGAATGTAGCCCTATAGGAGAAAACACCAAGAAAGAAAACATCATGGGAGAAAACACAGCGGAGAATCCCAGGTCTTCTTTAGGAGGTTATTTTCTCAACACATGTGTATACAGCATCTCCTGAGAGGCCTTCCCCAGTTTTTTTTTTTTTTTGGCTTGCTTTTTTTTTACTTTCACATTAGTGTGGAATAACACACACAAGGGGTTTGACCTAGAAGTAAGACACCCTCGGCCCCGTTTGTGTGTGTGTGTGTGTGTGTGTGTGTGTGTGTGTGAGAGAGAGAGAGAGAAAGAGAGAGAGATTGTAATAAGCAAGAGTACTGGTCATCTGGTCTCAATCAGTCCATGATCCCACAGGCCTGCTCCTTCTCCTCTGGGAGGCCTGATGTGCTGAACGCACTCCAAGAGCGTGTGAGCACACAACCCCATAGTCGACACGTGCCAGCCATTATCAGCACTGATGTTTTCTTTTCATTTCACAACACTACAAGAGGATTAGCAACAAACAAGGACCTCTATACAGCCAGAGCAACCACAAGGTTAGCCAGCACTTATACACAATACACATTTGCTAGCAAAGCAAGGCAAGATGTACACAAAAATAAAAAATAATACAAAAGCATCCAAACAGAAACCAGTTGGGTGTTCGAAAGGGAAGGAAAAATCCATAAGGTTCTGGAGCAATGCAAACATGGTAGGGAAGGAATGGAGCCAACAGATGATTATTATGTTGGAAGAAAAATAAAGAATTGTGAAATACTGACAGTTATTCAATATCCAGCCACAGGGAGGAGTCTTGCAAAGGGATTTCTTTCTTTCATTTTCTCTTTTCTTTTCTTTTTGGTCTTTCTTACTTGTGTGCTTGACTGCTTTCTGCCATGCCACATAAACTATGTAAGAACTGCCAGCAGTAGAGCAGACATGAGTAGTCGATGCCTAACATCATATGAAAAGATTCTCAAAAGTTCTCAAAAGATTCTGTAGCCTACCAGAGCCTATATTAGTGTTAGTGTGTAAGTGCTGGTCACAGTGAATGACAGATATCAAAGTAATGTAAAGTTGCTGCCGTTATCCAAAGCAATCTGGGATGCGGGAGTCGAACCCAATGTCTGCTGGTGAAGTTACCACTGTTCCACCATGCCCATAACATTATACTTGATATCTGAAAGATGCTTTACCTTGGTGAACTCCAGTTTGAGGATGTGGATCTCGGCCTCTTCTGTGCCATTGCGGTAGACAAAGCTAGTTGAACAGCCCCGTGGCTGGTGCTCTACGGTGATCCAGACGCTCTTGTCTTCTGTGATGTTCTGAGGGTGACACGCTGCCCTGGGATCTAAGGGAAAACAACACACACACACACACACACACACACACACACACACACACACACACTCGTCAATCCAGGTACAAATACGACAAAGACCTCTTGCGACCTGGTCAGCCTGAAACAGTCTGTGGACACGGAACTCACATGTAAAGCATTTCCCTTTATTACATTAAAATCCATAGAAATATTGGCCTGCAACTCTGCACAGCTGAGTATGCATAGCACTCCTGCTATATGCATTAATGAAGCTTAACTTGTTGTTCAGTTGTATTGGCCTCATGTGTAGCTTATGGAAAGCAGCATGTAGATTAATTTCCTGAAATATTTCACATGCCTGAGGGGTAGCTTAGATGCTAGTCCAGTGCTGTGGGTTGTGCTCCCAGTACACTGTGCATGTATGTATGCATGCAGCAGAGCTTAGGGGACGGTTAAGTATCTCATGTTCTATTATGGAAAGGACATAGGCTGAATCCCTCCCTAACGCTAAGACCTGAAGTCTTAACCGACATGAGACTTCAGACAATCATTCTTTGAGGATAACAAAGTCTTTGAGGCTTGAGGGTTTGGGGCTCTGGGTGGACATTGTTATTTAGCCAATGTATTGTGTTGGGGTCCTGATACACTGAGGCTGTGCTGTGGTCCTCGATGTGTATGGAGATGAGCTTGAATGTTGGCTAGGCTGGTGCTGTGGTGCTGTGGGGTTGTGTGTGTGTGTGTGTGTGTGTGTGTGTGTGTGTGTGTGTGTGTGTGTGTGTGTGTGTGTGTGTGTGTGTCTGCGTATGTGTGTATGTTTGTGTGTGTGTGTGTGTATGTATGTATGTATGTATGTATGTTTATATGTAAGCATGTATGTGTGTATACAGAGGAGCCAAGAAATTGGTTCAGTTGCATGTCTAATGAGACCCTTGGTGATTAACATGCAGGTCATTACAGTAAACACAGACAGCAGAGGAGCCTCGCTGCACAACAGGGGGTTTTCTATACTGTCTATCAGAAGACATCCAGACCTCTAATGATTACTGAAAAACCGAGTGTATATTTGTGTGTGTGTGTATCTATCTATGTCTATCTGTACGTGTGTGTGTGTGTGTGTGTGTGTGTCTGCAAGCGAGACCATTACTGAAGTAGGAAATGGGGACAGGATATGAGAAAGACAATCTGGTGTACGTATGCGTCTGAGAGACAGAGACAAATGGAGACGGCTGACGAGATTAAGCCAAAAGTCCTGCCTAGAATCTGCTGAAGCCATTTATTTTTCATTTTTTAATGTTTGCCCCCCTACCACACACACAAACACACACGCGCGCGCACACACACACACACACAACCCCCCAGCGCCATCCTGTCAGTGGCCAATAAATACTCCCCACAAGTAAACTGTGTCCTTCCTGAGGAAGAACGGGTCAGGTAGTGTTTCCTAAGCCATTAGCAGCGGCCCATGCTCCCGCCCAATCACAGCATGGCATGCCGACAGATGGAGCGCCTGATTGGCTCTTTATCTGGGGCTTGTGGCGTCACCCAGTGGCTGGCGCTGTAGACTCGGGGTCTGGATGTGCAAAACCATCCAGCCGCACGCGCGACCGTATGTCTGTCTGTCTGTGTGTGTGTGTGTATGTGTTTGGGAGGAGAGGAGGACAAAAGGAGAGAACTAGCAGAACAAAGAGCTGAAAAGAAGAAGGGATGAGGGGAGGAATGGAGAGCAAAAGGAAGAACAAAAGAGAAGGGAAAAAATGAAATAGCAGAAGAAGAAGAGAGAGGGAAACAGCAGAGAGAAGAGAGAACAGGGAAAGAACGGGAGAAGAAAAGAGAGGAGGGAGAGTAAAGAGAGGAGGATCTGAGGTGAGAAGCGAGGAGAACAAAGTTCTCAAAGGAGCAAAGGACATGAGAGGAGACAAGAGAAGCAGACTCGAGAGAGAGAGAGAGAGAGAGAGAGAGAGAGAGATCCTGATGGCCACTGATCCTTTCTGTGCTGTCCTCCTCCTCCTCTCCCACTATAGACACCATGCAGAGAGCAGAAGGGAGGAGCAGAAGAGGAGAAACAGAGAGCGGAGAGGAGCAAAGCAGCATCGGGGAGTGAAGAACAGAGAGAAGCAGAAAAACAAAAAGATGATTAAGATCAGATCAGATTAAATGATCCTTTACTACTCGTTGTCTATATCCAAAACATAGAGACAGTGTGGCAGACGCTGTGCAGTAACTCATAATATTCTGACATGTTATAGGTAGTGTCAGTACACTGCAAAGTGTACTGCAAAAAGCAATCAGTACACTGACAAAAAGCAGTCAGTACACTGGTGTGATCAATACATAGTTGCGTGTATTTTAGTTTTATTTGAGGTATTTTTGTGCACAGTTTTTTTATTTTTGTCCACAGTTTGGCTTAGGCTCGGAAAATTAGTGTAAATGCAGACAGGCAGAGAGAAGAACAGCAGTGGCATCTGACTACATCTTTTCCCTCTACCCTCTGCACAGCCTCCTCCAGCACTCAATGACCAGCGCTAGCGTGTTAGCAAAAACACTCACACAGCAATCCACACACCTCAGCATCATACACTCGCTCAACTGGACATTAGAGCCAATGTTTAAATGCTAGTGAAGTCATGTTTGAATTGCCGTGTTTAAAATGGTGTATATAATGTGGGTTGGCTGGCTGGCTCTGATGGAATTGACCGAGAATGTTCAAGAAAGTAAAAAAGCAAAAATCTAATAAATCTGACCATTTTTGTGGGGGATCGATATATATTCACATCCTGTACCTTGAATAAAAAGGTGACGCAAATTGGGCTGGTGTTTTTTATGTTTTGGGATACATGGCCAAGCATATGTGGTTCAGTCAGTACACTGCCCTGATTCAACCCACAGCAGATTTTGGGGCGCACTGTGGCATAGTTGGCTAATGTGTCAATACAGTGGACCTGGGGCCCTCTCTCCTACTTGTTTCCCGTAGGCTGCCCTGTCGGACTAAATGAGAAAATGCCTAAAAAATAAAACAGAGAAGTTGAAGCGTCCAATTGGACTCTTCCAGACAGTAATCAGGCTGACAGCGCAGCATATGTTTTGATGACGCGCTTGGGCAAGCTTCTCTGCTGTGGCGGACCCTGCTGTCCGATCCTTTAAGAGGAGATGAGGAGCTTGTGCCCCTCAACACTGGCATGTTATGGAAAGAACCAGGGGGGAGGGACAGAGTGGGGGGACAGGAAACAACAACGTTCGTGCGTCCAACAGGAAATGCCATGTTTAGTCGACGAGGCTCGATGATGACGGAGTATCCTGGCGAAGGCCCAGTCACGACGCGTCGCAAGGGGGCATTCACAAAACATGGCTCTAATTATAAAAAACATGACTCTCTCTCTGTGTGTGTGTGTGTGTGTGTGTGTGTGTGTCTGTCTCTCTCAAAACACACACATACACACACACACACACACACACACCCTCCTCCAACTCTTTTTCTTCAATGACTCATGTCTCGACTTTGTGCAGGAAAACTCCACAAGCATTCAGAATCCATCCAGATAAACTCACTCCATCCCCCGACCCCCACACCCCCCACCCTTCTCTCCCTCCCACAGTTCCGCAGCTGTCGGTCCGGCCTGCATAAATGATGCTCGCGGTGGTCACACAGGAAATCACTGATGCCTCCCCTGCAGACCATTTATCAGCGGTGTGGGAGCGGAGGGGCCCGTTGCCACACTGACCGGGCCCAAGCATGCTGTAGCCCCTCCAACCCCAGGAAATACCGCAGGTTCGGCTAAGCACTTCTGTGTTAAATGAGCTATGAGCATGGACCAGATCCCCCCCACTTCCCCCCTACTCTATTTATCTACTTTTTATCAGATGCCATCAATTCTCCTTTTTCCATGCAAACAAATCCCAGGCCGTCCCGCAGGGTCTCAATGCAGTAGCGTGTGTGTGTGTGTATGTGTGCGTGTGTGTGTGTGTGTGAGTTGGGGGTTGATTGCGTGTATGTGTGTGAGGGGGTTAGGGGGGACTGTGTGTGGGGGGAGAGAGGCCTGGGAAATTTTGATGGGAGTAATTTATATTCTTCGATGCCATGCGATGTGTTTAACACGATATGCTGACTATCCCTAATACATAACAAGAATTTATCAGCGGGGTATTTTCAAATAGTCCTCAGCTCTCAGTCTGTCTTTGTTCTTCTTTTTCTTTTTGATCACTTCTTTTTTCTTTCAGTCTTTATCTCCCTCTTTCTATGACACACACTCTCTTTTTCACACCCTACACCCCTCTCTCTCTCTCTCTCTCTCTCTCTCTGTCTCTGTCTCTCTCTCATGTATCAGCCCGGCTCTTAAGTCTTTGCTGTCTGGGCCAGAGTAGGGGAATGAACAAGGTGACACTGATGGACTCCGCTAACGGGCTGACCTCTGCTGACAGCATGAGTCAGAGCCGGATTGCTCAAGGCTGAAAAGCACCAGCGCCGCTGGCAGCGGGACTCGATGACACAGCAGGGAGCAAATGTCATGCCATCCCATTGTAACAGGGAGGCACACACACACACACAAGGTCTTTGGGAAATACCCACATGGGCGAGAGTTTGAACTACGAGTGACTGTGAGGTAGGGAATGATGAATAGGAAGGAACATGTTTGACTAATTCTGGGGGACGCCTCATCAGCCGTCCCCATAGGAGAAGCATTTCTTGATCCACAAGTGGGGCTGACCAACACACTACCAGGAATAGGACGATTCACATTTCCAGGGAACTTGCGAAAGAGAAGAATGTCAGCAGAAACAGGATGAGGAAAGCACACACACGAAATGCTGCATTAGGGATGATGATTATGGTGTAGACTTCAGTCTCTCTTTCTCTCTCTCTCTCTCTCTCTCACTCTCACACACACACACACACACACACACAAAGAGAAATTAAGAGAGAGAGAACAAGAGGAACACAAAGAAGAATATATGCCATTGTCCACAGAGGTTATCTGGTCCAAACTAGCTGTGATTAGGAACAGATCCAACGTGACCTAAAGTGAAATGCAATCATGAACGTGTCTTTTCAGGCCACATATCTCTTATCAGGCTTTGCCTACGTTAACAAGAGGTGAGATGTCACAGTCATAATTCACAAGGGTGGACTTTATCAGTCTGCTAAAAGATCCTCTCTTTACGAAAAACAAATGACTCCAAGAACTTTTGACATGAGGTGCAATACTTCCAAATGTGTCAAAGCATCTCCAAGTGCCAGCAAAAAGCCACATGCTGGAAACAGGGACTTCCTCTATTGAGTTCTTTTTGAAGCCTCAGAGGAATTAAGGCCAAATGGTTCAGTCAGAGTCCAAACCACAAACTGGGAACTTCGTTATAAGGAGTGAGCGTGCTTGACAAAAATGTTTAATTAACTTCTCAGTATTTTAACTTTACGTTGTATTGTGCTGCAACGCGGTGCTAAATTTGCATATCTATAGAATACGATGTCAATTGAAGCTAAATTTAAACAGCTGAGTTCATCGTGATGTTTGAAATTCTGACAGTGTAGGAGAAACACTGTCACCCCAGCAACTGTCTCCGTGTTCACACACACACACACACACACACACAAAGAAAATGTACGCATTTATACTCAAGACCTCCCTCTCGCTTTCTCTCTGAAAATAGCCCAGAGGAAGTCCATTGTCTTTCCTGCAGGGAGATGGATTGTCTTGGTTTAAGTTTTGTCACCTGTAGGGAAGTTACCAGATTTTTCCTGGAAGCTTAAACACTAACACTTATCCTTGAAGCACAATTTCTGACGCCATTAACATCTGTATCAAATCCATTCATCAGATTTGCTAAGATGAACAACATAGCGCTTTACACTCAGTTGGCAATGTAATAACAGACTTCTAGCAAAACTACACACAATGGTGTGCACAATTTATACAATTTTGTGAAATGTGTTCCTACATTGACATATTACAGATAATGAGTTCTCTAAACTTAAACACTAAAAATAAACAACAGGCATCCTTAAAGAAACAATTTGAAGAGCTGGTTATTTACTGAAAGAAATGTCACGGAGTGTAACCCTTCAAGGTCACTATAAATGTTTTCTTCATGTTCAATCAAAAAATTATTAATCATCATTAATCAATCATATTTATCAATGTATTAATAGTTGATAAACTATTTTATAAAGACAAACCAACCTGATAAGTTCTGTTTCTAAGTAGCTTGTTTTTTTGGGGCAGTTACATCAAGAAGCAGAGATAATATGCTGCACAGGTGAGCAGGGACACCAAACTGCTGAATCTGAATTGTGTGTGTGTGTGTGTGTGTGTGTGTGTGTGTGTGTGTGTGTGTGTGTGTGTGTGTGTGTGTGTGTGTGAGTGTGTTTGTGTTCCAGAACAGGGCGGAGAGGCTAAACTTAGGGGCTGTTGGCTGCCGAATGGGACAGGAGGTGTGTGTGTGTATGTGCGTGTGTGTTTGAGGGGGCCAGTCGTCAGACCAGGCAGCCCTCAGCTCTACACACACCTATTGTCCGGCGGTTTCCGCCTCTGCAGACCGAGGCCTAACCATCCAGAGGAAGATAAACAAGCTCTTATCAGCGACTCACAGAGGCCCGCAGTGTCCCCTATCCCCTCTGCCCCCCCCAACACCCCCCTCCCCACACACACACACACACACACACACACACACACACACGCACATACACACACACACTCTTCCCCAACCAACCAGAAGCAACACACTCATCACCGGTGCTCATCAGCACACTGTCATTTTTATTACCTGGCTACTGCCAGCAGCAAACACACTCCCGTCGCTGGCTCAGCTTTACCCGACCAGGCGACCTGACCTGACGCAGCCCGACCTTCAGATTTTCACATCCCCTGCCCACCTCCACCCTCCCTCTTGTCTACGGAAAAGCTGCTGCCGCATCCACCGAGGCTGGCTGCCCAACCGGCCGCCAGCCACCCGTCCGCTCACACTATTGGCTCTGACGAAACAAATAAATAACAAAGAACAACGAAACACCCGGTGGGAGCCATTTGTCAAGAAATCTCCTCGAGTTAGAGACAAACAGAGCAACAAACTCTGAGTGAGCGAACGTGTGAGGAGAGAGGGAGGGAGGGAGGGATGGAGGAAGAGGTGGAGAATTGGAGCATGGCGGCGGCGGCGGCGGTGGCAGCGATGGCTTCGTCTCTCATCACTTATCCACGGCAGAACTGGGACCAGGCAGCTGTCTCTCAATTAGCCTTCCGCTGGCGGGCCGCAGGTGCCCCCCGCGGCAGCCCCCCTCGCGTGCCCGCTTAGCACCTCCACTTTAACTGGCATCTGCACTTATTACTGCCGCTTCTGAGAATAGATTTTGCTCTAAGAGGGAAACTTTTAATGAGGCCTAAAAAAAAACGAAAAAAGTATCTGTCTGCCACTCTCTCTCTCTCTCTCTCTCTCACTCTCTCTCTCTCTCCGTCTGCTCCCTCACTTCCCTTTTTTCTCACCGGCCAGTTTCACATTCGGCCGCTTGCTCCGAACGTCTAATAATTTGCAAATAAATATACAAAAACAACGGCTGCAGCGCTTCTTAAACACCGAGGACTTGCGAGCGCACACTCACACACCTCCAAGAGTCCATTTATCTAGCCAACATTAATTAGTGCAGTGGCTTTGGGGAGGAAGACTAATTTAGCGAAGGCTGTTCCCTGGCCTCGCCCGACCAGATGGAGGCTGCCTAGACGCGCTGCACAGCAAACGCGCCTAATCATTCAAGTTTGATGTAGCTTCACACAACATATGCTTCGCACGGAATCAACAGAGATTACATTGTTTTTTTGGCTGTCTTTAGCGTAGGTATAAATTACTTTGCTGAAGTCTTATGCCATGTGAACTGAGGTGTCATGATTTTTTTTTTTTTTTTTTTTTAATCTTTGAGGGTGGAAGGGCTGAACTTTCTCAGAAGTTCCAAGTATAGACAACTCATTAATTAGTGTCATAGAGCCTATTTTTGCCAAGATTTTCTCAGATCAGGAGTTGCTGAAATGTGTTTTCATGTTTTTTTCTGTCATTCTCTCCTCTTTCTCTTTCCCCACCTTCTCTCCTTTCCTTTCTTTTTCTTTCTTTCAAAGCATAATGAGCTGCTGCCCATGTCTCTATTCCAGTTGACTAGGAGATGTCAAGCTCATAAAGACTTTCAAATTTGACAAAACAAATGCAGCAGTAGTAGCACTCCTACTTAACAAAAGCCAATTCTGAACTTGAACTCTGAACTCTGAAACATCCTTTTTTTTACTGAATGTAACAATGAGAGTGATTCTTTTTGCACGATTTCTGGAAAGCATTGAACACTTGAAGCCAATCCATTCACAAAGTTTCCCTAACTAAAAGACATCCACTGCTTTCAGCATTCAGAGAGAAAAAAAACTGCTGCACTAATACAACATGCATTAATGTGAGTGCACAGATTTTTAGTGTTATAATTAATGTATGGCCTTTTACACAAGGCTCCTCAGCACTTAATGAAGATAAAGTCTGGTCTATGTCTCCTAATATGGGATCCATCAGGTGAGGAGGGAACAATGAAAATCTTTTTAGCCTACACCAGTGGGAGACTCACTAAACAGCCTGTTATTCTCTGATTAGGATTTCACAAAAAGACAAGCTTTGTGATTTGAAATTTTACAGATATGCAGTCTCCCTCCGCTTCCTGGATGGGAACCACTGGACATCAATCACATGCCTGTCATGCAGGGAAGTTGTGAAATGTGAAATAAACGTTTCACAATACCGGGTCTGAGGCTGGAAAGAATTACGCTTGCAAGTTTTCAGTTGTTTTTGTTTATACTTTGTTCTTGTTCTCAGCATCATTTTTATATTCTGAACTGAGTCATTTTTACAATCTGAAGTCAATAAAACTGATCTACGACTTATGAAAAGCATCCATTGCAGAAAGTAGAGAACCTCAGTAGAGAAAAGCAGCTTACAACACAGAGAACACACTTTAAACTGTTTCAAATTCTTGTCTAAGACTGTAAATAGTCGATTCAAATGATTCAATGATTCAATGACCTTCCTTACAATTAAGACATGCTAAGTAGCTTAACAGGTGTCACTCACCCTGTTCACACCATGCTTCTCTTTGGCCTACACACCTTGGCCTAAGATGCAACCGATATTCAATGGATTCCTTTTAACTGCTTTCTTTGTGCTCTTGAATTTGATTTACTTCATAAAAAGTGACTAAGAAGGAAGCAAAAACATTACATGCGTAAATCTACCTTTGGAACAGCAAGAGACATAGACACATAGAGAGAGAGGGAGAGAGAGATAAAGAGAAAGAGAGAGAGAGAGAGAGAGAGAGAGAGAGAGAGCTGAAGCAGCCTGGCAGAGGAAATCCTTTCTTCCTATCATCGCTAATGTGTTTAGCAGACAGTGCTAAAAATGCATTATGCACTATGGTACACTCCTGTTCTTAGCGCATATTAATTCAGTGTGTGTATGTATGAGTGTGTGTGTGTGTGTGTCTGCATGTATGAGTGTATATGTGTGTGTGTGCATGTGTGTGTGTGTGTGTGTGTATGTGTGTGTGTGAGTGTGTGTGTATGTATGAGTGTGTATGTGTATGTGTACGTATGAGTGTGTATGTGTGTGTGTGTGTGTGTGTGTGTAAGAAGAGCAGAAGTCATAGGGTGTGTTGCAAATCTGATGCATATTTACAGCTCATATTGTACAGTCTCTGTATTGTTTTATATAAGTATGCACTGACTGGTTACACCACGGCCCCAATGAATTTCCTGTTTAGATTGTAAAAGTTAAATCTGACCTCACTTGGCTTGTGTTCACAACAGAATCTGTGTGTGTGTGTGTGTGTGTGTGTGTGTGTGTGAGCTTATATATGTCTGTGTGTGTTTGTGTGTGTGTGAGCTTATATTTGTCTGCAAGTGTGTGTGTGTGTGTGTGTGTGTCTGTGTTTGTGTTCTCATGTGTGCGTGTGTGTGTTTGTGTGTGTGTCTATATGGGTGCTTGTGGGTGTATATGTACAGTGTGTGTGTATGTGTGTGTAACAAAAGCACTCTTTTCCTCTCTCTGTCTCCTGAGGGTTTTTCCACAGACTGATGACCATACCCAAGGTCAGTGTTCTGGTCAGGGTTGGACATGCATTGGACTGTATGTGTTCCAAGCATCCCTACTCTTCCTCCTCCTTCTCATGCTCCGTGGGTCCAGCGTACGGAGCCGAACACATCACAGTAGAAGAGCAGAGTAGGAGAGGGTTTATTCCTCAGACAGGCAGCGATAAGGGCAGTCCGGCAGCGTCGGCCTCGGGTCCTTATCAGCGCAGACGGGCAGCCACTGGCACCGGCACAAGCGGGCGACGCGGGGATGGCCGGTTATCTCTACCCACTGCTAATGAGCCGTCCAGGCCCACGCCACCACGGGCCGCCCTCACAGCCCTCCGCCAGCAGAGACAGCCCCAGAGACAGGCCACCACTGCTGGGGAGGGAGAGAGAGAGAGAGAGGGCACAACCCAGACAACCTCCTAGAGAGTTTCAGGAGCTACCAGCTGTAACAAGAGCACAGCAGCCAATGTGTAGTAACAGTCTTGTCACTAAAGGAGCGATGGAAAAAAATCAATATACCACAGTGTACTGTAAAGTATGCTGGTGGTACATCATATCAAATCCTATGTGTGTGTGTGCATGTCCGTGTGTGTGTGTGTGTGCGAGCGTGTGTGTGTGTGTGTGTGTGTGTCTCCCTAGTCAGCCTCCTAAAGCTCAGGGCTGTGCTTGATGGACATGGCGTTTCAGTCATAGGAGATCTACACATCAGGCCATTAGCAGTCAAGTAACATGACAAGGAACTGCAGAGTTTAGGGCTCAAAGTCTTTAAAGCTCTACATGACCTGAAAATCCTGAAAATGGTTAGAAAAAGGCATCTTTTAAAACAATGCAAACGAAAAAGTGGAACACCGCTTAGTGTCAGACAAACCACTTTAATGATAAACTGACATTTCAGTCAGTCAGATCTAGCTAATCATCATGAAAGTGGTAGTCCTTCTCCTTTGCTTTATTTTCATGAAATGGTGGAATATACTGGGCCAAGGACTAGGCTGCGTAAGTGGGAATGTCACATAATGTCACAATATAAACTTTGCAGTTATCTTCCGTATCAGCGTATGAGTGCTCGACTCGACTCTAGTCTGCATAAAGGAGTATTTCCCCACGTCCCTTTCATGAAAACAGAACATGGAACTTAACAAACGTTTGTGCCTCTCGCTCCACTTTTACCCTCTCTGGTTGGATCATCACACTCACATGGAACTAACCGTGTAGCTTTAGTTGTTTTCAAATACATTTCCCCACACTTACATTGTGAGACTGTGTTATAGATTGCTGCTCAGGTTGTGCTTCAGCTGTGCCGTTGGGGGATATCTGTGTTCTGTGCCGGTACAATAGGGTTGGAGGAAATATTTTCTATTGCATCGCTGCAGTCAGAATGACAAGCACATAGCCCAACTCGGCCAGTTTGCCGATCCTTATCTTCCGGCAAAATGGCAAAACTCTCTGTTCACAAAGCGCTAAGCTCTGCTGTGCCCCAAAGTTGGACTTTTTTTTTTCAGATGTTTGCCATGTTAGAATCTCTCTCTCTCTCTCTCCTCTCTCTCAAACACACACAAAGTCACATACACTCACACATTCTGTCTACAGTTCAGTCTGAAACAAGGAAATGTGAAAAAAACAGTCTGTCCAACTGCTTGTGAGTAAAAAAAAAAAGCCAGTCAGAATGGAAGTCAGTAAAAGCACACACAGAAAAGGGGAGAACAAGAGAAAGAGAGAGAGACAGACAGAGAAAGAGAGAGAGACAGAGAGAGAGAGAGATTGTTAATTGCAGAGCAGATAGAAATCGGTCTCCAGGAGCGACAAGTGGTCGCGTCACTGGGTCTCCCTGCCATTCTGTCTGCCTGCGCCGCCTGCCCTCCAGAGCAAGGAAGTAGCTTATTTAGACTCCACACACACAGTTGAAGACACACCACCTTACACACACACACACACATACACACACACACAGTTTAGGACACACCACCTTTTTTTTCCTCTACACTGGCAAAAGATGTCTGTCATCTCTCTCCCTAACTCTCTCTCTCAGATATGCACATAAACACACACACACACACACACACACACACACATAAAAACACACTCACACACAATCTCTCACTTCTGTGTTGTACTCCTGGTTCTCCTCTTTGCCACCCCCCACCCCCCCCCCCCCACACAAACACACACATACACGAACAACCCCAGAGCGAGTGCCACTGTGCACTAGGCCACTTACATAATGCCCCCCCCACCCCTGCCACTAGCCAGGGGCCCCCACCTCTACCGGCTGGTTTTCCTGAGGATGTCAGTTCCCTATGGCGAACACACACACGCACACACACACACACACACACATCCCTTCTGCTTCCCTTTAGCTTAACTTTCCCTCCTGACCTTGGCCATCACATGGTCTCTCGCGCACACACACACACACACACACACATTGCAGACATAGACAAACACAATCAAATTTAACAAAGATACAGACACACTCCTTCCATCTCTGATAAGCACAGACACACACATTGACACACACACACGCACATACTGATACACACGTAACCCCACATCCACTATGTCTGGTCAGCACACACACACACACACACACACACACACACACACAGACCTGTCTCCACAGCATGTGGAGGTGTTATGGCTGGCAGTTCCCCCACAGTGGCAGGACTGAGGCATCAGAACACCTGTCAGATCCCAGGCTGCCAGATAACAAACTCCTATCCAAAACCAGGGCATTTAACACACACACACATACAGTGCAGTCATGAACAGGGTTAGGCCTGCGTCAAACTCAGTGTCTGTGTCAATGTCTCAGTTTTTTCAGCATGAAATAATCGTGCACCATATCCACACTATCATCAGAGGAAAATTCATTCCTCTGTTAATACATGAAAGCAAACATATAGGCAACCACTAAGGTGAACTACTGGTCAAGCAAATGCTGAATGACACAAATAAATGCAATGGACAAGACAAAAACAAATAAACACAGAAGTAATCAATCCAGGCAATGACGCAATATGTGCCATTACCTCAAATGCTACTGTAATTATCATGAGAAAGCATTGACAAGCCAATATTTCATTGACCTTCACAGCCATCGAAGCCAGCTGGTGATAGACTCTTTGGCTAGACCCAGACTCAGTCTGATTGACGTGGAACAGTTAGAGACAGTTTCACTCCCCATTACAATAACATAGCTTGGCGTGAGACCTAACAACATAAACAAGCTCTAAATGCAGTGGCCTTTTCTTTGTCCAGATTGTCCAATATTTCAGGGTTTACTTAGTTTCCCACAGGGCCCTCTGAAACCAGGGTGGGCAGAGTCTTCCATGGGGTCCTCCATGGGCACGCAATCCAAATGAATAATGAAAACCATGACATACTGTATGCTCATTCTGAATCACATATCCAACCCCTCTCCTAAAGTGAATGACGCAGTGAGTGAACGACCATCTCATCTTTTGAGAACAATCCTGCATAAGTGTTTGTCATCATAAAGAAGATGAGGATGCTCCAGATAACAACCCACAGCACATATAAAACGCTTCTTACTGCTTCAGATCATACAACTATCAGTAGGCTACTTTACACTGGCCACCTCAGCACTTTCTATATTTTATATTGGACACCAACGGCTTAGCTTGAGTCAAAATCCATTGTGTGTGTGTGCGTGCGTGCGTGCGTGCATGCGTGCGTGCGTGCGTGCATGCGTGTGTTTGTGTGTTTGTGTGTTTGTGTGTTTGTGTGTGTGTCAACTAACTTGGTCAACAAAACATAACTCTGATTGTGAGCTTGCCAGCTCTGTCTTGAGGGGGGAAATGTGTTAAGAGATGCAACTTTGAAGGCATCACTCAGAGAGCAATGCAAATAGGAAGGATTTGTCCAGGTGCTCAGTGAGGCCATTAAACAAAGGAAATGAAGAAAATTATGATGGCACTCTAACTTTATGGCAGCCACACAGTCCAATAGCGCTAAAATGTAGAAGCCGATGGAGAACTATTAAAAACATAAATCCTTAAAAATTAAAGCAGTATTCATTTTTTTCTCTCATAGTGCACAATTGAGCAACTCATCTTCTTGGCAGATACAGCTCCTAAAAAATTTTAATTTTCACTGTTGAAAAAAATGAATGAAAATGAATTTCTCTTATTTTATATTATTAATATTCTCATATAAGATCAAACTAATGATAAAACCCTTCAATAAAGTTTGTCCTGAAAGAAAAATACCTGTTCATACTAGTGCTATTCTAAAATAAAGACCTAAGAAATGGAAATTAGTACTTTAAAAATTAGACTACTAACTAACTAAGACTGCTCTAATATCAATTGTTGACCTTGTTCTTCTTACGATTAATACAGATGTGACTATAAATACATGTAATATATACGGAATCTCAAATTAAGTCGATATTTTATTTTAAGCGCTTGATCTTGGAAAGTTAAAGCAATATCCTGCGGCATTTGTGAGAACATAAATATCACTCAGATTAGATAAAAGGTGATTTGTATTTAGGATAACACAAACTACAGGATTTTTGCAATTTAACAAAGTTGAGATATTTGGTGGTGTCTACAGAGAGACGTCAATTTAATATCTAGTTAAAAAAACAGACATTCACTCAGATAAGCTTCATTTGTACATGCCTGAGAGAGCAAGACAGAGACAGAGATATGCAGAGACCTGAGGAGATGGAAGCTCTCCCTTAATTGTGAGGTCAGTTCATTGGCAAATGCTGTTTAAGAAAATCTCAGTAACATTTTACTAGCTGGGTCTGACATGGCCTGCCAAGTCATCCCAAAGGGGAGCAAGCACTTGGACACACTGTCCACACTTCAAAAACTCAGTTAGCTGTGTCTCTTACCTGCAGTTGCTATGGCAGTGAACAGGAACAGCAGAGGCAGGAGTGCACACAAGGTGTCCATCTTGGCTCCAGGTGCACAGTATAAGTGAGTGAGGTCTGCAGAGAGCAGATGGGCTGCGTGTGGCTCAGGGCAGGAGAGTGCTGTCCAGTCGCTGAGCCGTTGAAGTGGAGAGGAGAGGAGACGAGTGGAGTAGAGTGGAGTGGAGTGACAGGGATGCTGAGGAGCGCCTCTTGTTTCTTAAGAGGGGGTATTCACACAAATCCACTTCCTGAGGAAGCTCTGAGGGAGGAGGGAACATGCAGATCAGTCTGTGGACACAAACTAGCCCACTGACAAGGCTGAATCATTACCTTAAACATCAAGTACTTTATTAAAGTAAAACATAGGCCTAAAGCCAAACTCCTGGTGTTTTTTGTAGATGGCTCACTAGGCTATTTGATTTGAATCACATGAGCATTTAGCAAAAGTAGGCTACAAGGGAAACATTTTGACCCCAATATGTGCTCAAGAGGAGATAAAAAGAACTTTTTTCTTTTTAATGAGCGCACTGGGGCCGACAGGAATGAGTTCATTTGGTGAACAGTAACTGCTGGCCGACTCTGTCCGGAAACACTGCGGCGTCGGTCTTTTTAAATAACACTACAATACGGACATCAGATAAGAGACGCAGTGTTGATACATGAATCATATGTGGCGGGGAAATATAACTGTTTATTCGCAACCTACGCAAAAAAGCTGCTTACTTTCCAGTAGACAATTAAATAACGACCCAAAAACAAACTAAGTTTACTAATTTGATCACCAGCATTTATAACTGCATGGTCAATAAAAACAGTACCTATGGGCTGCAATAGGTTTAGGCCTGAAGTATTTTGGCGTGCCGGCATTAGGCGACAAACCTAATGCACAGTTCATGAACAAATGTATAATAGCCTACTTACAACAATCTGAGGTAGCCAATGATTAGGAGACATTTAGGTTACCGTTTAGTCTTCCTGAATGACATCATATTTCATTAGCCTATTTAAAAACAGGGAACACTGTCTGAAATGCCGACAAAGCTGTTTAGGACCCAACTCCTTTTTCAAATGTTTATGACAGCAGGCCTAGGCTATAACATTAATCTATAACAGGCGACTTCAACCATACTGTGATCTATAAACTGTCCGAAAATATCACTTTATAAATGTTTTAGGAGGAATAGTAGACTAATGAGAAAGACTTGCCGTAGTTGCAGAATCACAGGTCGTGTGTCCTTCGGTTTGCGACAGTAATCCGTATGTGCGCGCACAGATGAATAGCGGCGAACTGGATAAACTTTCTCCAAGTTTCTGATTTGGTTGCGTCGCCGCGGATGACTTTTTGCACCACTCCCACTCTGCAGCGTTCATTAACGTCACCCAGGCTAGCACAGGGATTTGTGGTCAACAGGAACAGCACGTCGTTCTGGAAGGGCGGCACTTGCTTTCCTGGCGAAACCAGGAAGAGGGGTAAATGAACAAAAAGCTGATAACTTCCTTGTCGTTTGTTGTGGTCTAAAATAGAGCTCATTGTGTGAAATAAATCATGTACCCATTAATTGATTAATATGCTTGAGAGAGTTAATATTGACTTCATATAGACCTTCATATAGACTATTAGGAGCTGTTCACAGTCTCCAGTTTTCTTTTCTTTGCACTAAATCTGTAACCTTTTGTTGTAATGACTGAATGTTGGTTACTGACGCTTAGTTGGTCTCGAGTTGGTTCATTTCAATGTTCATTTCACCAGCCGATGATGGTGGTGGTAGTCAAGGTGATGAGGGACACCGTTACACTGCGGAGGCTGATGCCAGTGACAGTCTGACTTTGAGCCAAATACTGCCATCTGGAGGACCGCAGGGGCTTCTCTTACCCCATTTTTCCCTTAATTGATTTGTGGTGCTTATTAGTTATCACATACATAGATATAATGATGCTATAATTATGGTTTCAATTAAGCTATTATAGCTTTAATCATTGTAGCTCTGAAGTTTCTTTGCATTTTTCAGACCGGTGACCCTTTGTTTGACTGACTGAGATTATGGTGGAACCCCGGGTTAGATAGGCTATCATATACAGTGAATGTGTTGCATTAACCAGGCAAACAATAATGTGAAGGTCTGTAGTGCCATCGCTGTGTATAGAAATGTCTCCATAATAGTATATGCAGTGTTAATACATCACTGATTACTGATAGATATAGAACATTTCGTTTGTACTGGTTGCATTTGGTGGACCCCTATAGCAGGCCTAACTGTGAAGACCGCTTGCAGGTAACAGACCCTGCTAAATATTTCTGCTGTAGCTGGGAATCTGATAATCATACATTGGCTTTAAAATAAAGTAAGTAGTTACGAACTAAATATGAAGAGTAATGAAAAATTCTCACAAATTAACTTTTTAATCTTGGTCTTTTGTGTAAATACTTGAGACAATAATTATACTGCAGAATGTAGAAGTGGGACTATCCTGCAGATGTTGAAAAATAATTGACCAAGCCACAGATGTGTTTTAGCTCCTTTAGTAGGGAATAGGGCTGAATGTATCTGTATGAGTCTGTATGCAGGTCACCTCACTATTTTATAACCTAATGGCAGACCGCCATATTGTCACGTTACATACATGACCAAGACATTCCAACATTCCAGCACTGGCCATTCATCAAAGGCTGCAAAGGTGAACAAACAACACAAGCCATCGTGGCGGGTGAGAACGCACGTATGCATACAGCAACGCTGAGGGTGCATCTTATGCCGCAGGCCTTAATGCCCCCCACCCCCTCTAATGGCGTGCTCCACAAGAGTGTCCGTCCCCACAGCGTTTCAATAACAGGAAACAATCGGCGCTCGGTGGTCATCGTCTGTCATCGCGGGGGCGACGTGGGTTCCCGCGCGGTGCCACTCGTTTCCATGCCATCGGCCAGCAACACATTAAACAAAGGGGAAAGTGTCCGTGCGCCAGCTCACAGCTTTCCTTATGACTCTCCCCGGGTGTCCTCAAGGGCAGCCGCTTGAAGTGATGGCCATGACCGGGGGTCACCAAATACGCACATTCACTCACTCTCCATCTAGCAACAGTCATTTTTTTTATTGAAACAAAAAAATAAATCTCAAGAGTCAGAACTCAAGAGTAAACACAACCTCAGGCTGTACAAAATGTCAGTAAAACGACTGCACACAATTCATCTTAGCCCTTAAGTCTATTTTTCAACTCGTGCCCCCCACCTCCAGTCCCTACCGCAACATTCAAAAAAGAAATGTAGGCTCTGTCAGAGACATCTGTAAAATAGGTTAGAAAACACTGCTTTAAAAATATACAAAGTTTTTTTTTTTTTGTATTTTTTTTTCTCTCCCTCTCAGAAGTGTGGACGTGACCTGTTACTGGTGCACCATGGGGACACTGAGTAGAAGCCCACTTCTGTGTTATTACACAAGGCCATTGGTATCCACAGTTTCCCGTTTACGGCCTTTCAGGGTCCTGTGTATTTATTTTCAATTGTTCACCCCACATTCCTGTTCTGTTTTGCCCCTCCAGGCCGGCCTTCATGTGCAGGTATAAAGCAAGGGCCTTTGACAGAGCCATGAGCGCGTCGTGGAGCTGCAGGCTATAGCTCTTAGGAAGCGTTTGGATTTTTTCGTCTTTAAGTGATTGGCCTTCCGAGAGACACATCCTCCTCTTCCAAGACAGACTTTTCCTTTCCCCCTCCACATACACGCACACACACACACACACACACACACACACACACACACACACACACACACACACACAGCAGCATGCCTGGACTGGCAAGCGGAGTGCTCCTCGGAGGATAGCCCGGATACCTGGAGGAAAGTGTTGTCGGAGCAACCGGAAGACTGACTCTGAGGTGTGAGGGACAGGAAGACTGCCGCTCACCGTGATCTCACACGGAAATTTCCGATAACAGTCATGATTTAGTGACGTCGTCTTAAGCTTTTAAAAGAGTTTTAAAGGCCAGCATATTTAAAATACACACAGTTTTTTTGTTGTTGTTTTTCGTCATTTTGAAAATACTTCAAAAACATCTTGTTTTGTATTGGATATTACTGCACCTGTGTGATGTGTGAAAGAATGCAAATCTGAGAAGCAGTCAGGAGACTGCAGACCTTTGCATCTATCTTTGGACAGTAAAGAAAGAAAAGAAAATACAACTAAATCAAAGTAAGTTGGCCTAGTATTATTTAATCATGAGAGTGGACAGACACACATGGAACAGAAAGACAGACAGACAGCCAGATGGACCCAGTTACAACACAATGTGGAATCCAACTGGACCATGCGCAAAAAGAATACCTTCCATTATAACCACGGAAAACACCAAGTAGAGAGAGACATGGCATAAGCACCTCCTTTATCACACTTGTGTGTTCTTTTGTCTGAAATAACTGAAAAAATGGTGTTGAGTTACCTTACAGGTTCAGATGATGTTGTGTCAAAAACGCCTAAGCACAGTGTACAGATCCAGACATCCTCTTTATGCTACCACATGTAGCAGCTGTAATAAATGCACTGCAAGCACAAGCAAGGCTGTCTTCATGACAGCCAAAAGTATTCCAGGAAAATGCTACATCAACAACTTTAACTGGTTTGGTTTGTATTTGAACCCTTCAGTTATTCCTCTGCCATTCCATCACACCTTTGCATTTATCCAAATTGTACCGGTATTGTTACATATCTTTACACATGTTCTGTGGCATGTGAAAAAGTATGTACAAAAATAAGGAAGTACAAAATGTTTTGAGATATTTTTTTCTGTGTCCTTTCCAAGACCTCATACTATGGACAGACTGTACATGATTGAAATGGAGCCGCATTGCCAGAATGTGTTTACCACTGGCAGTGTCAATCTGGACACCTTGGGAATCTCATCATACCCTGTCTAGACAGGAAGACAGGGGCTGAGCTGAATAACCTTTAAACTACAGGCCCAGGAACATGTACTTCTGGCTGTGACTCTGCCCTACTGATATTAGTGTGCTGTGAAGGAAACATAATAACAAATGCACTGTACACAAAAATTTCTAGAAAAATACGGTTCATACTCACGTCCAGTGCTCTTTCCTGTGGTCATGTGACCTATAACACTGTGACCACACGCATGTTCCAGTGTCCACTGGACCCAGACTTGATTATGACCCTGGTTCATTTCCCAGTCTCTTCTACATCTCGTATCTCTCACATAAATACAAAAAGGCCCTTGAAATACACTTTATAATAATATATAAATTGATGGGTGTTGTGCACACATAGCACTATAGATTAGGTAGATAGATAGATAGGTTTATTTACTTTACATGTATATGAGGTTACATCCGTTACATATATTATACACATATTTATATATGGACTATATGTACTGCATGTAGTTATGGACTTTTTTCTGATGTGTAGGTGGCATCAAGTATATTGAGTAATATACAGTACTTGATAAGACTCACCTTCCAAAAGCATAAAGTGTACTATTCCCCAGTCTCCTTAGGTATGGCTTGGTGTGTGAGAGATGAGGAACTCAGTGGCTGCCCAATAAGACTCCCACCCCCTATGCATTGTGCATGCACTATAAGGTTATAATAGGTGATGATGGCTTGTTCCAAAGCAGCAGAGCTGAATAAGAAAATGGAACCATGTTTAAAAGAAAAAAAATGTGCTTAGGACTTTCTGTCTTTGTTTTTGACTATGCATGTACACACACAATGGACTTACGCACTCACGCATAAACACACACGCACATGCACTACACATGCACATACTCTCACACATGCACAAACACACATACTCACTCTCTCTCTCTCTCTCTCACACACACACACACACACACACACACACACACACACACACACAGATACACATAATCTCTCTCACACACACATATGGTCGGTGGGTGTAGTACATGTGTCCCACTGTGTACATTTTTATTACTATCCATTCCAGCATTTTGTCTGGCTAATTTACTGCTAAGCCTTGTACCAATGCTGTGATTGAACATAATGTCCTCAGTGCCTGCAAGGCTGTGATACTGTGGATCAGTAGTGTTCAATCACTAGGGCAGGTAGGACAGTCCCTCTCTGGCTGGCCAGTGTAAGCACAGTGTAATTGGCCTAAAGTTGCTTTTATACATCATATGCATTGTACTTTGTATACTTTGTGAGTTTGTGTGTGTGTGTGTGTGTGTGTTTTCTAGGATTTATGTTTTATGGACAGCGTTTGATGGACAGCGACCATTATCACTACTAAATGGAGTCTCTGTTAAAATAGCTTGAATACCACTGGCTTATAGACATAGTAATTTTATTGCTTGTGCCAGAGTCTGACTCCTCACAGTAGCCTTTTGCTGACCCGTCTCCTAAAGCTGACCGGACTCTGGACTCTGTTTGAGCCCTGATCTGACCCAAAATGGGCCCCACTCAGGTTTGAACCCAACTTGGGACAGCGAGCCAGCTTTGTAGTAGAGTGATGAAATACCTTACTCACACAAACACACACACACACACACACACACACACATTCGCACTTGCATGCATGCATGAATGCACACACATACACACACACTTACATACTACTTGTGCACACATGTAGACACATACACGTACACACACACACACGCATACACACACACAGTATCCTGAAATGCAGCTGGAGATGCGGAATGGAAACACAGGTGTGAATGACAGAGATGTGTGATGGTTTTCTGCTTTAAAGAGGATGTTTTAATGAGAGTGCAGGACACAGGTCCATCAGCGCAATAAGAAAAGACAAGTGCTTGACAAATTCTCTCTCGCCAACACACTCGCACACACACACACACACACACACTCACACTCACACTCACACAATTACACCTACAAACACACACACTCTCTCACCCACACATACACGCACACACACGGGAGTGGACAGGTGAGCACTCAGCTGAAACACACCTGAATGCAAGAGGAAAAAAACACATGGTGCTGGAGGTGGTTGTGACAGCCTGTCCTGCTGGTTTATGGAGAGAGTGTGTGTGGGGGGGGGGGGGGACAAGTGGGGTGTGTGTGTGGATTGCGGGGGGGGGGGGGGCTCTGCCAGTGCAGTGCTGATGAGATGAGAGATGCCTGTGGAGCAGACTACAGTAAGGCAGAGCTGACACTCCTCTGGCCTGGCAACCACACCAAGATGACTCAGCACTTTGTTTTGTTTGTTTCTTTTCTTTTTCTCTCTCTTAGTTTCTGTCCTTTGTTGACACTTTTGTTGTTGTTGTTGTTGTTTTTGTTGTTGTTTTCAAGATGGGGACACATTGAAAGGTGGACATACAAAGGAAAAGACCACAACTGTCCATACTGGCATGTCCAGTTTACTTCAGACCATCGATGGCTTGGGACACCTGTGCAAAGACTTCGTCCACAGGGAGCTCGGAGTTCACCTACGGAGAGATCACATAGGTGAGGACTAGGCTACCTATTGAAACACTTATTGAGCACAGACAGTTAGACTGCTACATCTTGTACTGTTTTGATACAAAGTAAAACTTTAAATAAAGATAAAAAATAATTAAATAAAAAATAGGTATTTATAATACCTAATAATTTTAAAATAAATAAAAATAAGTCATAAAAAATAAACAAATAACACATAACAAAATAAATTTCTAAAAGTCACACACGCTGATTGTACTTATAAACTGAAGTAAATTACATTAAAATAATACATGATATTACAATACATTGCCAATATGATTTATAATGGACAGACATCGATAATATTTATATCTGAAACCTTAAACAAGTACATGACTATGTCTACTAAGTGTGTGCCTACCTTCCTGACAATGCCACGTCCCTCGTAGAAGGCGATGACGGGCTCTGTGGCTTTGTAGTACAGGTCCAGGCGCTTCTTGATGGTCTCCTCGTTATCGTCGGCACGGCCACTGGTCTCACCACGCTTCATAAGCCTCTTCACCATGGTGTCGCCTGAGGCATCAACATACAGCAGCAGGCTGGGAGCACCAATCTAATGGAGGCATTCACACACAGAGAAACACACACACACACGCAGTCAAGTCTGTGGACTAGTCTTAATCCAATCCTATAGAGCCCTATAGTGACCAGATTGGGGGTTCCTCTGAAGTAAAGCCCTTTCCCAATCCAGGGCAGATCCACTGGATCAGTTCCAGAGACCACTGCCATCCCATTCAACCCCTCTCAACTAACAAGGGTCCGTTCAAACAGCCAGGGCAGAGAGAGGGCTTGACTATAATCAATCATCTGGTCAGAAAACCTCCCAACAGAGTGGTTACACAATACATGTTATACCACAAATGCATTTAACTTTGAGCACATTTACCATTTTCTAACACAAGAAAGACACATCAAAGCTACTGTGTTGACAGACCAAATGCATCTACATTGAAAATGCATTGCATGTGTTACTTATATAATCAGTGGAAATAGACTGATGCAGGCAGTCATTTATCTAATAACATGTAGGATGTGGTATGTGATGCATAGACATGTTCCAACCAATTATAAGTGGTTCTGCTTAATTAGGATCCAGTATGTAAAAAAATAGAATGATCTGATCATTTGATCAGGTCATTTTACCACAAGAACTTCTAATGACATTTACTATCAGTGGCACCTCCTTCTTACCTTCTTTTCAAACTCCTCGCCCTGCTTGACCTCACGGGGGTAGCCGTCGATGAGGTAGCCCTTGGAGGTCTCGGCCTTAGCAACCATAGCATCCAGGATCATGTCCAGAACTGTGTCCTGAAACACACACACACACACACACAAACACAAACACATTCATGTGTGTGATTTACCAGTTAGAAGGTGACGGTACAGCAGAGCACGGACACAGGAGGTGTGTTTCCTCACTTCAAATCTATTCAGAATGATTCTTTGAAAATAAGAACACCCAAAACACTAAATCTGTGATCAGCCTCGTGAATCTGTGAGTTAGGTGTTAGGCCTAGCCCACTCATTGACTAGACTAGACTCAAGTAAATTAAATATGAAGGTAACGATTTTAAAAAGGAAATTTCCTAAAGGAATGGAATCCTTTTTATGAGGTGTATGACATCTAGTCTATTTTACTCACGTTGTTGGATATTGCCTAAATGTTTATCTAAGGAAATGAAACACAGCTGAGAACTGATGTTGCTTAATGCTTACAATTTAGCTTCAGGACAGTGACGGAAGCCATTTGTTCTGCTCTGCTGTATCTGAGTCTCATTGGCATTCATTTACTGGCATCAAAGTAATCGTTCAACAACATTTCATTCACTCATTCTTCACTTTCCCTCTTACTAACACTTCATCCATTCTTTGCCTTCATCCATCCTACTCACTCCCTCCCTCACATCACTCACTTTCACACAGTTCTTCCCTCTCTCTATCTATCTATCTTTAGATACTTCTTCCCCCATTCACAAACCCTTTTCGCTCTCACACTTTTCACAGTGTTTCTCCATTTCAAACTCCCTTTATCTCGCTTACCCTCCATTCAAACTCCTTCTCATCATCGGTCTTCTGCTTCTGACTCCTTTCATGCCCCCTCATGTGCAATATGTGTATGTATAATACTTTTTGATTTATTTATCCAAAATTACCCAGAAACAACCACAGAGTGAGAAGAAACAACAGTATTGATATTATGTCAAAAAACGCCTACAAGCACCAGCACTAGGTATCCAGTGAAGTTAGAATGCAAATCAACTAACTAAATCAATTAACAGCTAACGACTAACAACTGCTCTGGATCTCCAATAGGCCTTGTATCATGTTCTAAAAACATGTGGCTGCTGAGTGAATAAAAGTGTGAGTGAATGTAGAGCTGGGGTCAAGAAGACACAAACCCAAAAGTTTTTCTTTTGACTTACATATAACAGCTTCAAGACTTCACTGGTGATGGTGCTACTGTGGGTAATTCCCTTACCTGTACCACAACATGAGAGGAGCCTCCCTTCATTCCTTCCCTTTCATTTCATTCACTTACCAGGGGCACAAGCTCTCCCTTCTGCATGATGGCCTGGAGGGTCTTGCCCCTCTCAGAGCCGGAAGCGACCTCGGCGCGGAGCAGGTCTCCTGAAGACAGGTGAGTGTAGCCATACTTTGCCACCATCTTCTCACACTGGGTGCCCTTACCAGAGCCGGGACCACCTAAAGAGGAAGCGTAGACACACACAGATGTATTCATATACACATACACATATTCATATACACATACATATACTGTATACACATACTGCACATACGCAGGCCCTATCAGTAGCAGGTTGGCATTGAAGACTTGAAGACATTGAAGAATATGTACTGTAGTTCATATAGATGCACAGGGATAAACAACCCTGGGTCTAGAAGAAACTTTATTCTTCAAGACACTTGACCCGGAGCTCAAAGAATGTAGACTCACCCACAACAAAGATGATCTTCTTTCCCTTGATTTTGTCTAATTGGGAAGGAAAACAGTGGTAATGAAGGTTAGTTTTTTTTTGTTTTGTTTTGTTTTTTTTGTTTTTTTTTTTTAAGTTGCCTGTTACACAACGCAAAATTTGAAATAGATGTTATGCTGTTATGCTGTGTTTGCAAATGTATAGGCCTATTTGTTATAACCTGTGTCAGCTGATTAATTTTACTTAAGTGAATAAAGTCTAACAGTTTTAGGCTCCCTACCTTTTTTTGAAGATTCTGGATAAGAAACCAATATATTCTTTGAACAAACACTGCCCATTTTTTCAGGTTAAATTTCTGTTACTAGGCTAGCCAATAACATGAATATTGTGGAACACTTTTAGCCAGTTGAACAACATGCATGCTGGTACCATGGCAACAGCTGCTGTCTGCTCAACAATGTCTTGGCTTCCTGGATGAACAGGCTACTTCTTTTACACGCTAAGTTTGGATTGGTTCAGTTAGTGCAAATGGTTATACAAATAATATCTTCTAATTTTGATAATCTGAGTGTTGTTCAGCTTTAAGGTAACACAACAATAGTTTTGTTCAGAAATTGCTACAGTGTCATTGACTGACATGACTACAGATATTATTTTGCAGAAATGTGCATGTTGTTGCAGTTCAAACATTGAACCACATGAGGACAGTAGAGACTTAACCAAGGCAGAGCCATATATATACAGCTCTGAACCAAGGCATTCAACTTGTACCACGATCATGTTCCCTCCCCTTCCTCTGCTCTAGATTAGATCAGTTGACACACCCTATGCCAGAATTAAGAATACTAGAGAGCATGCCCTCAATTCGAGCTACTGTGGCCTATGTGAGGCAGATAGGCCTATCTGAAGAGGTGTTTATGTTCATTGGAGGATATCAGATTACACAGTAATTGTGCTCAAAACAAAAAGTGGAATATTTACCTGCCATGGTGATCTGTTATGGATATTCTGTAACATGAAAGAGAAAGAGTTTTATTTGAATGAATGAATAAATGAATGAATAAATGAATGAATGAACAAATGAATTAATGAATGAATGAAGTGACTGAGCTAGTAGAGTAAATCAATGAATTAATGAGTGGATGAATTGATAAGTGAGTGAATTATTAAATGAATAAGTGAATAAGTGAACACATGAATAGCCTGACAATTATTTCTGGCTCCCCTCCACAGAATCAATTTCCCTCTGTCCTAGCCCATCAGAGGAGCCACATCAATCACACAAGTTTGCACTGCAGCAGCAGCATTGGCTGGAATAGTGTAAAACAGGGGTGGCCAAACTAAGGTCCGGGGATCATTTGCGGCACTTTGCACTCTTTCATGTAGCCCGCCATGAAGTCTAGTCTAATGTAATGTTACATTAATCCAATATTATATCATCACACATCATAGTCTCAGCATTGTCACAGTGAGTTTGAACAATATTGCCATGGATACAGGTCCATTTTACATTAAAAAGATAATCTGCTCAAAAAAGATGCCCATCTAAGTTAGTGTGTCATATTTATCAATAGTATCATCAAGCCCTACATATAGCGTATAGAAATTTTTAGACAGCATGGGGTTTTCTGATTTAAACCGCAGTCGCTTCACTTGTAACTGGTTGAAATTCTGCATTGGCCCTCCGCAAATTCTTCAAAAGCTTGGCCACCCCTGGTGTATAACTTGGTCTTAGTTACTTTGCTTCCTATTTTAGTAATTTTGTTTGTTTAGCAGGAGTGTGCACAAGACCCTTTTTGTTTTCTTTTTGGGCACATACATCGAATGGATGGTGAGAGAACCATGAGAGGCAATTTTCTGAGTTTAGAGCTAGAATTGTGGAAATACGTCAGCTACAGAAATGTCCAGTCCAGTTCATCCCCATGGGAAGCTGTGATTATAGTAAATATGGGTGCTTAGCAATGTGCTCGGACTGAGCTATTGGCTTAAGGGCTCTCTTAAGAGCTATCGTGCTTGCTTCAGTGATAATTCCATTAAAATCCCATAGTAAAAATAAAGCACACACACACACACACACACACACACACACACACACACATCCTGTTGATACTAGCAACACAAACATTGTGGTTTGGTTCAGCTGCACAGTATCACAATGGAGAATGCTTTCCGCTTAAGCAGAAACCTAAACCTTATCTCTCTTTCTCTCCCTCTGTCCATCCTACTCTGTCAGCATGTGTATATGTGTTACTTTGCCGCCATAGCTAATGCTGGCCTATAGTTAATCCTTTGGTATATCACTCCATTGAACAGGAAATCCTCATTTTTGGTTATAAATGACCGATTACTTATCTCTCTCTCTCTCTATATATATATATATATATATATATGCTTGTGGGCTCAAGCAGAGAAGTAAAACTTGGCAGCAGAATAATATAATGTGTAATACGGCCCGTTCAGATGGCTCTCCTTGCTTAAATGTCTCCCCATTCCCTTTTCTGTTGCATGGGCAGTAGACAAGGGCACTTTTAGTTGCCTACGACCTGTGGCCGTCTGCAAACACATGCCAGCGTTGCCAAGCACTGCCTCTCCGGCTCACTCCAGACCACCAGAGTGAAACAGTCAAACAGGAAGTGCAAGAGCTTGCGACGCCAGACAACTTTTTCCTGCTCTCACTTCATCCTGGAACTGTGTGTGAGCGCAGCTGTCACATTGCACAACTGCTACTACTACTGTAGGGACCAGCTCTTTGAAAATATTGTGAAATATAATACAAATAGTCTAGAAGAGATTTTGCTAATCATGATTGTTAGGGGACCACTGTCAGAATACTTTTCTATCCACAGATGGGCTGGACACTTGGTATGGACACTTTTGAAATGGGATACTGTACTAGTATAACTGTGCACTGATACAGACAGACTCTTGTGCTCAATGGGCCTCATTCATCAATATCTTCCCACGAAATTTCTTAAATCTCTCCTATTTCTTACATTTAAATCTTCTATCTTTCAGCTGCAGACTTGATTAAAAAAAGGCAACTGGTTGTTTTGCACAAACAAGTTCAGGTGCTCTTCAGTGAGTGTCTTTTTTATAATTTTTAATAATAATTATTATTATTATTTGACATATAAAGAAATACCAGATAAGAAAACACTGGTGAATGCAAAATCTTTGTGAAAACTGTGTAAGTGGGGTTTAAAAACTAAAATCTTCGTAAGAACAACTGGTGAATGAGGTCCATTGTTTTTAGCTTCTTGTTGCTTCCTTCCTGCTGGTGGTTGCAAGTTCAAATCCTGTCCAAATCTAGTGCTGTACGTCACAGGTTACAATACATCATGACCCAAGAATGAGTTTTTTAGCCATCGTCCTTCCATGGAATTCCCCATACTTTTCCCAGGAAACAAAACTGAATACCACACTTTCAGTTTCACTATCACTAATTTCAAACTAGGGAGTGAAATCATTTTTTTAGGGCTGTGCATGGAGCCAAAAATGCATTAAATCAAAGATCAGGAGCTCAGTCTATGTTACAGAATCGGTCTCTATGTGTCCACCTGGATTTGTAATATGGACTTAGAATATATGTCCTAAATATCCAATTTAGATATAGTTGTAGAAATTGCTAGCCAGGCTAACACTGTGTACTAGCTCTGGGTAGTGGTAGTGTAGTGGTTAAGGAACCACTAGGGTGCAAGTAGCCTGAAAAGTTGTGGGTTCGATTCCCAGCTGCCACCGTTGTGCCCCTGAGCAAGGCACTTAACCCTAAGTTGACTGATAGTTGACCAAAAAAAAATTTAAGTGGCTTTTGATAAAAGCATCTGCTAAATGCATGAATTAATTGCATTTTGAAGAATGGCCAGACTCTTTGTCTGGTATGCCAGGCTAAGAAAATGCATTTCAGAATAGAATAGGTCTAACAAAATAGGCAGTGAACAGACACAGAATCAAACCACAAGTGGCTAAGTTGTGCATTTGAGTTTCTCTGTCAGAGTCTTACTTTTTCCTTGCTATCTGAACTTAGTGTGAAGCATTGGGGCCTGACTGACTGTCTTTGTACCCTATTAAAATACCATAATTCTGTTGTCACCAAGTCATATTAACTGGTCACTTGTCGCCTTAAATGTTCAAATTGTTTCAACTTTGTCACAGAATGGGGTTTCCCAGGCTAACTCTCCCCTATTCTGCCCATGGATCGCCTCATGCATAGCTCAGCTCAGCTTACGTTACACCCCATCCTGCCCAGTGGCCTTGTGCGGTTTCTGGTAGTGGGGCTTGACCCCCATCTCAATGGCAGCACATGGGTCTAAGACATCTACCCCGACATCTTTGCAAATGTCACACAGACACCTGATTCCTGATTCAGCACTGCTCTCTCTTTCTCTCTCTCTCTCTCTCTCTCTTTCTCTCTCTCTGTCTATTTCTCATGCATCTTCCCTTGGCCTATTATGGTGTCTACAGCTTTCTTGCCATTCCAAAAATGACCCCATCCCCAGATGCCATGTGCCAGGGTTGTACCCAAATGTACCATGCAAACAACCTCTAGTAATAGCACATGGGCTACACATAATACTTATGAAACATCTAGACTTACATAACTGCATACTGCACACAAAATTAAGAGAAATTGCATCATCCATAACTCTGAACATATAGGAAATCCATGTATACTGTATGTGTGTAACAGTAAATGGTATAATTGAACCCACACATACAAACAAGAACTCTAAGACTGGTCACACTTACAACTTTTGAAACAAGTAGTCAAAAGTCCCCTAAAAAGATGCGAGATGGAAATTCATCGCATTGTTAGTTGCCATGATATGGTACATTTAGATAAATAGCAAATTCTCTGACTTTGAAAAAAAAAATACTGCCTCAAAAATTTGAAACATTTGTTTTTGGGTGCTAACTTTTTTTGTGCATCTCATACTTATGCAAGGCACTTTGTAATTGAATTCAAATGCCAGGAAGTTAAATGAAGTGTGTCAGTCTGAATCAAAAGGTGCATGGTAGGCATGTAAATAGGACTAGTATTGCTTGAAGAAATGAACAGACAATGAGAAGCTGACATTTAGAAGTAGTATACCAGTAGTACACCTGTGTGTGCTTTAACTACAGCATTTCATGCCTCTGTGCTGACATCAGTCATGTGATTGTTGTGTATCTCAGTTACTGTCCATTTCTCTGGCTGTCAGTGTCAGCCATCATACTATTCCACCTGTGGTAAAAATGGCTACATGGACAGCATGTAATAAGAATCAGACTGTGAATTACTGTGGCATTATTGAACTGACACAACATTTAAGTGCACTATGTACTGTACATGAGTGACATTAATCGGATGTCAGTGTTGGAGTTGTAGACAGCAGAGACAGTGTGACCACACCAGGGTTTGAGTGTTAGAACAACAAGTGTTACTTGGGCAGACTTCTGCATTTTCTGTCACTCTTGCTAGTCGAAGAAATAAAGATGGCTTCCGCGTGATGAAACTTGAGCATCCCTGGACCCATGTAAAATGACTATTTATAGACTTTCCAAACTGGGCGCCCAGCTCTCATCAAGACAGCAGGTTCCTTTGCTAAATGCAGTCACATGCAACAGGGATCGATAACAGCACTCAATATACGCGAAAGCACATTCACATGTTCACAACATTATAATGTCATTCAAAGCACCTGTTGCGCTATGCAAATATGCTCATTTTAAGAGCTGATTGCATGTTATCCATGTCTACAGTCTTTGGATACGTGACTGAGGACAAGTTTAGCATTTACATATTTAACCAGATAAATAATGAGTAGTAGCAGTCAACCATCTATATCTAGTCGTTTGCAAAATTTATTACAACTGACAGTTACAGTAGTAAGTTTTCTCCACATATGGACTTGTGCCTTCACAGGTCAGATAAATCAGTTTGCTGCAAACGCTGATGGTCTGATTCATGATTATGTTTGGGACATGGAAGAACTCAGATATGAATCAATCCACACGCCTTTGGGATATCCACTGAGGAAGCTTCTTATTGTTACTAGGTTCATGTTTAATGATATTTGATACCCACCCCTCTCCCTCTCACACACATACTCCAGCTCTGAAACTAAAAAAAGATGCTGTCCCCTCTGCAGCTGTCCTTTTACACTTTGTCTACCTTTGGCAATCACACAGATGGGGCAATACACAATAAATATCACCCCACTCTGCCTTGCCCAGTTAGAAGATCAGGAAAAGAAAGCATGAATGCATGCTTTGTGTGCCCCACACACTGTAATGAGTTTAGGCATCTAATCCACATTCAAGTTGCCTTCTCCTTCACCATTAAAAATTGTGCGCCGTACCTTTAAGGCCAGAAGAGGGGATCCATCTGACGTCAAATGAAAACGTGCAGCAGAGCTTTGCTCAACCTGCAGTGTTTACAATGGCGTGTGGAGGAGGCTGGGTGCAGACAGGGTTTTGCCAGGAGTGTTTGTGTTGTGTCATGCCCACGCTGACTGTCAGTTTGTTTTCTAGGTTGGGTACCCTGCTGATGAATAAATATAACATGGGGAGCGTAGCATAGTATATAGTCTGGAAGCTGTGTGAACACACTGTTCCTTTAGCGATTCCACTGACATCATGGGACGGTCAGCTGCCTGTGAGCAATGAATGATATAACAGGAGCAAAGAACTTCAAAAGTCTTCTTCCTAGAATGCATTCGTCCCCCATTGCTACATTCCTTACGGGGATGTGTAATAGTTGTTGATGCCTCTCACACATTTTGTTGCGAAAAAAAAAAGAAGTCTTGCATAAGGGTAAATGACAGCAAGAAGCATCAGTCATGACCAGTCATGTCTCTGCTTATGTCTCTTCAGCATAGGCATGGAGCCAGTGGTTTGTATATCTGCTTTGCATTCCCCCAAACCCTGCATGTTTGACAAGCAGTAACCTCTACTAGTTGTGTCATCTGCTGGGCTTTAAATCATGACATTCCTATGTTTCTTTCCTTCAAACATTCCGTGTGTGCACACATATCCACAGACACAGATATTCACACACACAGGCACACAGAGTTCTCACAGCTCCTGCAGCCCTGCAGCCCTGCAGCGTTTAAATTCTACACTGGTCTAAAGCACTTAAAGAGCTTCAGCAGAGTAGGCACCGTGCCATAGTGCCTCCCCTCCTACGAGGCTGTCAAACCAGCTCTGCCTCTTTCTTTCTCTTTGCCTCGCTCTCTCTTTCTGTTTCTCTCTTTCTTTCTGCTTTTCTCTCTCCTCACTCGTTTAGTTTATGTGTGTGTGTGTGTGTGTGTATGAATGTGTCCTGTGTACTGACCTCTCTCTGTGTGAACGCTGAGTGCTGTCCAGTGAGGCTCTTCTGGCTCCTCTCTGTCTAAGCAGTGTCCCTGCTGCACGGCAGCCTCCCCCCTCCCCTCTGCAGCTTTATATAGCGCTGCTAAGGCAGCTCAGACCGCAGTGCATTCTGGGAAGAGGGGGAGAGAGCGAGAGAGAGGCAAGGACAGAGGGAGGGAGGGTGAGAACAAGTGAGAGGGAGGGAGAATTGAGAATGAGCGAGTCAGAAGGCAGAAGGGAGGGAGGGAGAGAGAGAGGAGGAGTAGGGAGAGGGAGGGTGCGCAGGCATGAGAGAGAGAGAGAGAGAAAGAGAGAGAAAGAAGATGAAAAAGGAGGAGGGATGACGTTACCAGGGATCAGCTGCCTGCTATAAGACCAAGAGAGAGCTGTCCACAGGTCCACTGCTCCCTACTTCTGCTCTTTTTGATTGCATACTGTCTGGGATCTGGGAAGGATAGACAGTGAGGAGACTGGGGGAGGGAGGGAGAGGAGGAGAAAGAGAAGGGGAGGGACAGAGAGAGGCATGTGCCCGGGCATACTGAAAATTGAGGGTCTTTGAGAATGCGGACGTGCTGCAGTGTTGTTGTTCCTGTATATGGGTGTGTGTGTGTGTGTGTATGTGTGTGTGTGTGTGTGTGTGTGTGTGTGTGTTTGCATACTTCCGCATTCCTTCTCCTTCTTTCTACAGCCTTTGAAAGAATAATGTTGGACGTGATGTTTCTTTAAGACACATAGTCGCAGTAATACATTTGCCCTCTTCTCTCAATCATATAAAGACATGTGACACTACATTTATTGGCAACTCTTAGCCTGGCAAGCCAGACAAAACATCAAAATCTATAGTCTGGACATGACTGATTGATCGGGCTCAATCCTAGGAGTGGAATCAGCAGTTGTCTTTCAAGTTGCCATAGGTCATAGGATAGCCCTGCACCAGCCAAGCAGAACCAAACAGCAAATACATCCTTCTTTAAAACGAATGACTTGAGTGCCTTTTTATGCTCAAGTTTCAAAGAAAAACCCAATTCTAACTCTTTTAAGGTCAAAGTCAAAGCCAATTAAAATGACCATTGTTCTTTGGCCACAGCCTTTGTTTTGCACTGTTGCAGCTCTGTTGTCATCATGCTAAGCCTGCCCAACAACTCTCTACAAAAATAGAGCATTCTGATTGGTTCTACCAAACCTTGGTAGAGGACCTACTGAGGCCCTATGGTGCGTGGCTGGATGTAACGGCTGAGCAAAACTATTTGTTACCGCTAGGGTATATCTAGATTTCTAGGGTGGGCACCTCTCTTAAAGTTGTGTAAACAGAGCTATAAAATCACCATCAATATCTTATAATTAAAATAAGGAAAAAGTCCAGCCTTGAGGGGAAGAAATTTTACGTTGTTATCGGGGAGGCATAATTTCTTCACAAGAAATAGAAATTCTAATAAAAACATATGCTGTACATTTGATAATTATCATATATAGTGGTATTTAATAGATTTTGATCCCACAAAGTTGAAAAAACAGTGCAAGGGACCATTTGAGACCATTAGGTAACACTTAATTTTACAGTTTTGCTGTTAGTGTATCTACCTAATTAGTGGTACAACCTATGTAACAAGGTTATATCATATACTACTATCATGTCTTTTTTGTGTGTGTACCTACATGCCATTGTTACAGTATAATATGAAGTGCTTTTTACACCTACTTTACCAAAGTGCCAAATTCTTTGGGGGAGGCAGTGGGATAAACTGAGGCCCAAGGCACCATAATGCTGAAAAGAAAATAGCAACAACATTGTACATTCTCACCAATCCATATGGATTTGTTTTGCAAACCAAAGAATAGGAACCAGTGGTGATCATTTTCATAGCATTACGTTGACTGACAAGGTAATAAACGTGATTTAATTCTGTTGCATTCAGTTTCAGGTTCAGGCTGATCAAGCCTTCCTTCACCCCGTAACGACCCATTTAATCATCGAAGTCACTACAAAGCTGATAAATTAACCTAAAACTATTGTCTGGTGTTGAACAGCGTTTAACCTCTGTGTTACATTTTTACCAAAACTTAGTGAAACTGGGTGGCATGGATTACTGCTCTGCCAACTTCATCTAAAGGGGAAAATAACTTCTTTTGCAATAATAATAGACAATGCTGATTGTGAAAAAGCTGACAAAATGGTCAGCAAAATGTGTCCAGGCAAACCAAACACCAAACCTGTGCTTCAACCTCAGTCACCATGGAAACCCAGCCTTGAAACACCTCTGACATTCGATCTCCTGATGAAATCAACACTGGACGCCCTTGAACACCATGTTAGGACTGATTAACAGAGTGGAGATTGTGACATTTGCATTGTTCTTTAAGTGTTTGCCTTTCTCAAGGCCTTTGATTAATCCAATTTCTCCATGGTGTGGTTTGCCCTGTGACACTAAATCAGGATCTGACAACATGTGTGTGGTTGGTTTTTGGTCAAGCACAGTATTCAACCACCCCCTTATTTCCAATGCGAGGAGACAAAAGCAAGATTTAGGACAACTTTTGCCTTTAGTTTGATCCAGAGCTTTTGCTAATGCTTGCTAATGCTTTGCTAGTATAGTAAGTATAGCTCAGTATGGAAAATGTCTTCAAAATAGGTTCAAAAACATCCATTACTGTTATTTAGTTTATCCTTTGTCAATTTTGTGCAGAATCAGACTTGACTGTTGTATCAACTTTGCTGAGTGGTGCCGTTAGCTTTAGCTGAGAACTGGGTTAGAATTATTAGGATTTTTGAATGCAACACATTGTTCTCTTTCAAAGCACTTTGACGCCATCTTTGGGATATTGCCTTTGGTGATCCCAATCCTGCTGAAACCACTCTAACTAAGCCTGACGTGTTACTGCTGACATTGTGCCTCACACTGAAACACTTTTCACTGTGACTCACCGGGTGGCATGTCCTCATACAAACAGACAACAAGGCCACAGTGGGACCTCAGGTCAGCCCAGATGTGCCACCTGGTGCGGAGAATTCTCTTGTGGCCTCTACCGTGCCTGTTCCTGCTACACAAAGCTCACGTCCCGGCTGCTATGAATTGCAGCAGACCTGCTGTCCAAAGGCAGCCCGTAGGCCACGAATTGGAGGATTCATCCCTAAGTGGTCCAGATGATCTGGGATGTTTGGGATGGCTCAGGTGGTAACACTTTAGATTAGCGTACACATATTCACCCTTACCTAGCAGCTTATTAGCATGCAAATTAGTAGCATAGCCATTTGTTAGTCATTACAAGATATTTATTAATATCTTATTCTACATGAGCTTATTCTACCTATAGTACACCATTAACATAGAATTTGTCCAATATGAACTCCTAGTTAATGCTTATTCCTAGTGAGTAAGCTATTTGTTATATATGAATTGTGATCTTAATATGCTTTGGTTAGCAGTAGTACAACAGAAACAGTTATTCTCCTTCAATAATATTTAGAAAAGATGGTCTATTCATATGAACAGAACCCAAAACTACAAGTGCTCAATGGTGTCCAAATAAGTCCTAATTATGTCTTTTCGATTTAGAATAACTGTTCCTGTTGTATTACCACCTTATAAGCCCCTTACTGAACAAAGTATATTAAGATAATAATTCACATACAACAACTAGCTTACTTACTATTAATAAGAAGTAATTAGGAGTTTATATTGGAAAAAAATCTAGTTAATGGTCTACTATGTAGTATATAAGTAATTAATAAGTGACTTGTAATGACTAACAAATTAGTTAGTTAATTAGCTAGTATGTTATTAATATGCATGGTAATAAACTGCTAATTAATGGTAAATATGTGTACCCTAATCTAAAGTGTTACCACTCAGGTGGACCTCTTCGCGTCCGAGGAGAATAGTTACTTCCTGCTGTGGTTCTTGATCACTAATGACACCCCCCCCAAGGGCACAAAGCAGAACACGTCCATGACCTCACACACTGTTGTACGCTTTTCCTCCATTCGCCCTTATACAGAGAGACGGTGCAGAGAGACACACCATGATCTTGGTAGCCCCCCACTGGCCTATGCAGACATGGTTCTCAGACCTGACCTCCATGTTGCAGGGGGAGCCTTGGGTGCTGCTCACCCACAGGGCCCTGCTGTCACAGGCGAGGGGCAAGGTGTGGACTCCGTCATCCTGTGGCGACTGACTGCTTGGCCCCTGAGCGGGAATGACTCCTGAATCCGGGTCTGACCTGGTGAAGGTGGTGGAGACTTGGTGGTGAAGACCATTCAGGGTGCTAGAGCTCTGCCCACTAGGTTTTCATCATGGTGTACAGAACCCGCTCACATGCCCTAGATAGGCCCATAGAGGTCATTTTGTCGTTCCTTCAGCACATATTTGAGCAGGGCCACACCTTCTTGACCCTCAAGGTCTATCTGGCAGCCATCTCAGCATGCCATTTTGGTTGGAACGACGGTGTCATCCCAGGCGCACACCCCCTGACTGGTCGTTTCATCAGGGGTACGAGGCGTTTACACCCCCTTCGCTCCCTATCAGTCACTTTGTTGGACTTAGCGCTGGTGCTTAGATCACCGCCCAGCGCACCAGGTCATCCCAGCATGCATGCAGTTTGCTCCTGGGGACACCAGGGTCGTCCTTTGTCCTAACCCCCTCTATGTGCCCAAAGTCTTGACAGCCTCGTTCAGATCACAGGTCATCAATCTTCCAGCCTTAGACACTCCATTCTGCAGTCCACAGTGCCGCAGGCAAGCTCTGTCGAAACACTGTCTGCCGCACTGGCTTTTCGTGGTGATAGACTTGGCATATGAGGCAGTCGGAGTACATCCACCAGAAGGGCTGAGAGCCCATTCCACGAGAAGCATCTCTGCATCATGGGCCATATGGTTCTGTGGAGGAGAACATAAGACGCCACCTACCTCGCCTTTACAAACTTGAGCTATTGAGCTTCAAGTGTGAAAGAGATAGATACCGTGCATGCACCCGCATTTTATAGCCTAAGGGCTGAGACTAGGGCATGTGCACTTATTGCCTGATTATGTCAGGCTTAGTTAGAGTGGTTTCAGCAGAATTGTTATCACCAAAGGTGATAACCCAAAAGTGGCATCTCATGTTCCCCAACCAAGGTTATATACCATAACCTTACGTTTTGTTTTGGCTATTACACCACACTTCTCACCACTGATAGCAAAAGACGTGTAAAATGAAAAGGTAACAAAGATGCCAAGGGGAAAATAAGAAAGATGTATGCAAGTGTGTGTAAACATGTATACCAGAGTTAATATTATGTCAAAAAGGATATAGGAAAGAAGGTGCAGGTGGGAGAGAGAGATCACCAAAGGTGCCTGCAACAAAGACATGCCAAAACAGAAAAGTACCAGAGCTAAACCAGCCAGACAGTAAGAAAGAGAGCAGTCCCTTAAGTACCCCCACACCCTCGTCATAAGCTTTGTCTTTGCATGTTTGTGCATGTGCGTGCGTGTGTGTATGTATGAGTGTGTGTGTGTGTGTGTGTGTGTGTGTGTGTCTGTTTGTGGCCAGATAGCAAGAGACTGAGAGCCTACCAGCAAACTGCTGGTGTTTCTGCTCGGCAGTTCTCTCCTTTTAGGGAAATACCATATATGGCAAAATAGTGAAAAAAACAAAACAAGTAAAACACTAGCTCCTCTTGCTGTCTCTCTCTCTCTCTCTCTGTGTGTGTGTGTGTGTGTGTGTGTCATTCTCTCATGCCCTCCCTTCCCTGTCTTTATTAACAACTACATTATCATATGCATGGGGCTGACATCAATAAAACTTCTTCAAGTGCCCTTGCCACTCTGGAGGTATTTAGAAGCCTAACAACAACAACAAAAAAACAACATATAGCTTCATTTGAATGTTGTCAATGGACATGGTTTTGCTTTGGCAGCATGAAACTACACACCAAAACCACATGCAAATACACTGCTAGTAAACCAACAGTGAGATATGACAGTTAGGCCTAAAAAACTAGATAAAGACAGAGAATACACACACTCTGAAGAGTAACACAATGTACAAACGTGCACACACACACAGACAGTGTAACATTTGAATCTGTTTTATTAAAAGCAATGAGGACATCCTGGTGTCCATGGACAGAATATAAATACAAAACCATTATGTACATGTGGCAGTGACATATTGAAGCGCACCAGATGGGTCTGGTCTGGACTCAATCACCCAGCAGCTAGCAAGCTGAACCTATCTGCTATCCTAGACAGGATCAGGGTAAGCTTAACTCAATACAGAGGTGGCAAGACTCCAGTTTCGGAAAATGATCCAGACCCTGTAGGCTATTGGTGCTACCTGAGCACACACAGGTGATTTCACTAGCTGACCTACCTGGTTAAAGAGCTGTGCTAATTAGACTCAGATGGCTTAGTGAATGATTGGAACACATATTTTACTTTCTGAAGCCCGAGCTTTCCACATCTGCACCAGACACTCATTCATATGGTTGCAGAGACACTAACTACAGTTAACATCTTTTTTATCATCATGGATAACAGCCCTGCAGCACAGATAAAAACTTCCTGCGTCCTTTCATGGGGAAAACAAATAGCTTCAATTGAATAAAAGGGAAATGCATTAGCAAGGGAAAATGCAGTAACAAGAATAAAATTTTTAGTAATCCAGAACAAAAGGCATAAGAAACAGTTGGATTGAGGGTATATGTAGGCAAATACCAATGGGGTTTATAGTAACGATAAATTATTATTTTATTAGGTCCTACAGACGAATCACAAATGAACTTGTTACAGAAATGTTTTCAACGGCAGACCTGTTTAGGAAAAGTTAGCCTGTTAGCAAGTTAAGGAAGCTGACATTGAATGATGACTATCAGACAAAAATTGTCCTCAACATCACGATATTGGGGATGAATAATTAATTAATTCAACTTTTTTTAAAGCATTGTGCTCAGAAACATGCTCAATCCCATATAAGTTTAAGCAGAATGTGTCAAGTAGGCCTGTAAGCAGTGGTTCCCATAAGTCAGTTGTACACTTCCAAGATGTTTGAAGAAGACCCAAAACGGGAGGGTAATCTAGATGCTATCTGTATCTGTTAGCACTAGCAATACTTATGGCGGGAACAGAAGAACAGGGGAGGAATCAAATGCAGCAGCTTTATGCAAACATCAAACTAATTGCCAACAGACAGCAGCATTTGGCTCTGAAACTCATCCCGGTCAATTCAGGGCCACATCTGGGCCGGCTCAGCTGGGCTGCATCTAGATTTGGACCAGAGAGAAATGCGGCCCAGACCCAGGCAGAACACTGGGCTATGTGAAAGCCTGGTCAGGGCCAAATGGAGCCAAATCAGTATCAGATGAGAGCCAGATAGAGGCCAGATTCAGCCTAGAGGGGTAAGCTATGTGTGTGTGGCTCCCAGTGTGTGCAGAGAGGAGCTTGTTAATCAGTAGCTCATCGATCGTCATCACTGAAGCACTTTCCATTTGCACCAGCAGCCCAGAGGGAGCTTTCAGTCGCCCACAGCCCCATCACATTGGCTGGAGCAGCGTGTTCCACCCTGGTGTTTGTACTAGGCCTGGGAATGCTACAGGAGTCACACAGCACAGAGAACTAGAACAAAAAAAATATATACAAAGCAGGCACTAACCTTGGCTGCAAATACACTCTCAATTTCACCGAGCGAAAAATATTTATATGTACACACGACTCATGTATAACATTTTTTCTCAAAGTTTTAAAGAAAGTGCTTAAGTTCTTCATACTTGTTAGTCTATTACTACAGTATGTCATCTCTCTGTCTTTAAATCTTGAAATACCATTTGTTACCACCTATAAATGCCTTGGGCATGTTATGTACATGTTTGGCCACAAGATGGCGACATGGCCAACGAGGGTGTCTCCCTCTGGCAGTAATGATAGAGAGAACACCAAAATCAATATTTGCTTGTATGAGCTGTCCACAAATACTCCAACACTGTTTTTTGTTGTCTGTCTCTTGTAGCATTGTTTGTTGTAAAACAATTATAAATATGACCATGACACACAAACTCAGACTGAGCTGTGTACAATACAGTATATGCTCAACAAAACGCAAGCTAATCAACACTGCATCGTCTGTACCATTGAAAGAAGATCTCTGGACAAGCTGTCTGATTAAAGGGCAGGTTTTGGCAAGGTGAGATTCAGAGTTACCCTCACATTTGCTGCAGTCAATAATACCAGCAAAGTATCAGGCATTCAATTGGGCTCTACTCCAATTCAGATGATGCACCTAGGCTCAGGCTCTCACTTAGGGCTTGCAATCTGATTGGCATGAGAATATCAAGTCTGATGAAATGATAATGTTCTTAAATTAGTTGGAAAGTTTACGTTTTCATTCATTCCAGGCGAGTCATTTTCTTGCTCATCTAGATTGACATGACATTTGTTTCTATCAAGAAATGCAGAGATGCCTGTCAGCACAATGATGTGGAAATGGTGCAGACCCACCCACTAACATGTGTTATTTTATGCTGAATTGTGAGCAAAAATAAAAAAGGAAAAAAAAATTGTCCACGGCACCTCTTCAGAACTGTCACAGTTAAAATCATATGGATAATACTGCCAACTTTCATCAAAAGTCCTTTAAACTGGCCGGTGCTGACATGAGCAAACATAACACAGAAATATAGCCTACAGGTTACAATCAGAGTCAGTACATTTACTTAAGGCTGTGTAACACACACAAACGGTGAGACCTCCTGCTAAAGACACTGACAGAACGTCTATAACACCATCTTAGTCTTACACGTACACACACACACACACACACACACACGTGCGCGCATGTGTGTGCATACACAGAGACATACTCTACACAACACACACACACACACACGCACAAAGACGTACTCTACACAACAGCCCTCTGGTATTCACATTCCCTCATCATAGTCTCCCCAGCTGTTCGTTGCAGACTCCACCGCTAGCATTGTTAGCATCAGACATGCCTGGAGGAAGAGTCTTCTGTTCCTCTCCCTCATCTTCAGCATTCCTCTGAGCTCAAGGGAAAGAGGGAGAAGCTGACTGACCCACCACCTTTCTAACGACATGGGTCTTGAAAAGACAGAGTAAAAGAGAGAGAGAGAGAGAGGGGAGGATGAGCCTAGCTGGAGTCACCGGAGCGTGCCTCTGGCTCAGAGTCGGCCTCGCGTCCTCCTGCTCATCCGAGGGCAGCTGAACGCGCTGCTCATCCATGCGCTTGGCTTGGACCCGCTGGATCAGGCTGAAGAAGTCCTCATCGGGAACAGTGGGCGCATGAGGACCCGCGTCTGGGGGCGAACACCGCTGGTCATCTATCCTAGAGGACTGCACAGGACCAGACAAGAGACCAGACGTAAACAACAAAGACACAGAACTCTTCAAACACTATACTGCTATGTGATGCTTAAGGTCTTATCAGCAATGTGCTGCATTTTATGACCACTCAAGTCATTATCAGAAGCCAGAAGTCATTATCAAGGTCTGGACTACAGTTACTGGCACTCAGTTGCTGCAGTTGCAGTTTATCTTAACCCATTTCACTATTGTAAGGAGTTGTGAGCTGAAAAGTGTTCCATTTATGTGTCTATTCAATATGGCCAAATTCTCTTCTCAGCTTGCAGCTAAGCACTTTTTGGACTTTGGCACCTGGGAGAATTTCACCCTTTGTGCACTTAGAAAAGTGGAAAAAAATGGACCAAATCATAAACATTTAAGACAATCATTACGCTGACTCAGAGGTACAGAAAACATTGCACTGGCTGTTCAGCAGAAATATTAACAAACCCTGGCAAATCTCAGCCTGAACCTATGCCTAACTCATAATAATGTATGTTTGGGGTTTTTTGCATTCATTCATGTATGTGTGTCATTGTATCATGCATGTACATGTACATTTGTATCATTGATAAAGAGCTACGGTGTGGTTTACATTGTTTTAATGATGTGAAAGATTGTTTTAAGCGTCTTATTCCACAGCCGTACATCAAAGGCACAGTGAGTTCCTCTGTTGACCTATTCATCAGCATCCGTTGGCACATCAGCAGCTCTTTAACTGCCACTCTCTGACCTCAGTACACCTCATTTATCTGATTGACCTGGCTGATGGGTCATGTGACATCAGCCAGACAGCTAATCACTTAATAGCCTTTAAGTGAGAAACCTTTTTACACGTTGGCTGGGTGCGATAGCTAAGCTGTGTGTGTGTGTGTGTGTCTGTGTGTGCCTGTGTGTGTATGACTGTGTCTCTGTCTGAATGACTGATTGAGAGAATGAGTGAGTGAGTGAGTGAGAGAAGGAGAGTAAATGTGTGCATTTGTGTGTGTGAGAGAGAGACAGAGAGAGAATGAGTAAGTGCGTCAGTAAAGTGTGTGTGTGTCAGAGAGAGTAAATGAATGAGTGATTGTGATGAGATGAGAACTGTCAATTAAACCCAAGCTAACACATTGCAATGTGATCCTGTTTTCAGCCCTTTTCCAAAACCTATGTCTTTCATCTCACTTCAAATATTTATTTATGAGGACAACACACATTAATCAACACTTCTGTGAATTTGCCCATGTTATTAAACTGGTTAATGTGCAGCTGCAGTCCTTTGACATAGAACCAGAAAACATCTTCCACCACAACAGACCAGTAGTCCACAGCAGAAAACTTACTGTTATCTCGATGGGAGCGTTCTAGAACATTCATTCCAAGTGAAACACTCTTGTTGTCTCTGTCTATGTGTGTAAAGTGTTTCAGTGGCATTTGAGCTAGAAATGTACATGCATGGACCCTTGCTTGCTTACTTACATCTTAAGAAGGACTACCATGCCATTCTTAGGAGACACCTAACAGTTCTGTTTACTGTTTGAATGTTTCTGCCTAATAGTAAAGGCACATAAGGGCAAAGTTGTGGTGGAGACTTGCCATTTAGAATTTCATTTCAACGTTGATGATTAAAAGTAAAAAATAAAAAATATCTGGTAGGTTATTTGGTAGTAGCAATCTAACTGTCGAAATGACTCTTTGTGTGCAGGTGATTCATCAGTAATAACCTACCACTGTTAAAAAGACCTTCTATTTAGGTGATTATCATTATTTGACTTATCTTTATTACTTTACTTGTGCGATGCTTTATTTTCAATCACTTACTTTTTTCATTTTTGCTTTCTGTTCTCTAAAAACGATATATATATTTTTTTCAATCATCATTTTGTTTACTTAAAATACTTAGTTTTCTTTTTTCTCAAACATTTATTTGTGTAATTTTATTTCCTGTTATTCACTGCTCTTCGCCTTTATCTTTGTAAAGCACATTAAACTGCCTCTGTGTATGAAATGCGCTATATAAATAAACTTGCATTGCCTTGCCTATGTTCCATGCTGTACATCAAACATCTGCAGTCTGTTGATAATGTGTGCTGGTCAGCTGATCATGTCTGATGCTCTGTTGTTTGTATACGACAGTTTAGTGACTATCTTTACAAGTCTGTTCATTATGTCTGCTGGTTATGTCAAGTAAAGTTGACTGGTATTTAGCTGATGCTTTTATCTAAAACATCATGAACTCACAACGTGGGACTTGGGAATCAAACCCGTCAGTCAAGCGCGTAACCACCGCTCAACCACGCTCGGGTATGTCTGATCTGCAGTGTGGCTCTAGTGGTAACGCGGTCACATTCACCTGGCACTTGATAAGCATGTTGAAAAAGTCGTCACTTGGCTCTTGGGCATCGGCCTCCCCGCACAGGTGGCCCAGGTTGTTGTGGGTGATCCTCAGGCCCGGCAGATTGCTGACGCTCACCCGCTGGTCGTCTAGGCGACGGCTCTGCGAGCTAGCGATCAGGTCAAACAGCTCCTCGGTCTGAGGTGATGTGGTGAGGCTAGGGTCTATTGAAACATAGCAAGTAAGAAAATTAAGGTGCTGAGTGCCGTTTTCATACAATGCTGTCAGATAGGAGTTGTCTCGAATGCACCTTTTGCATTCACTTGCATTGTGTTTAAATTTTGTGGATACTTGGACAGCCATTTTTCATTTCTTCAAATTCTGTTGCCATTTGTAGTCTGAAATTAGCCCTAAATTACACCTTTTAGCCAATGTTTCTGTCCGAAGCAGCGTGGACTCTCAATTGCGTATTCAAATCAAACCCCTGTTGCCCCATTGTCATTCAGTGATGTTACGTCAAGTTCCACACATTCCAGCAATGTGAATGTCTGTTCAACCATGATCTAACCTGGCCTTTGGAAAAGGTGACAGCTCCCCTGTTGATCTTCTTAAAGCGAAACTAGCCAAGATTTTATGGTCAATGACTCATTACAGGGTGAATGGATGAGCCACATGAGCTTTCTGAAATAATGATAATTACCTTGTCATTACTTTGTACTATTCTTTGGTTTGCAAACATTTCCACACGTATGGGTGAGAATTCAGGACGTTGGTGTAAGTTGAGGGAAATGTTTTTTTATTTCATTTTTAATTTTCAGACTTTCCTGGCATCCCTTTAAGCCCTCCACTGGCTAATGGCCTGATATGCAATGCAGTGCAGTTTGCAACCAGTGAACCAAAGCCTGAGGAGAGACTCAGATGTGTCTTACCAATCATATCGCTGAGAGGGGAGCGCGAGTCACCGGAGGCCTCTCCGTCCTCGCCGTTCTGGGACTCGTCGAGGCGGCAGCGCTGATCGTCCATGCGGCTGCTCTGGAACTTACTGAGGAGGTCGAAAAAGCAGGCCTCATCGGAGGCGTCACGGCCCAGCTTCTGTAATGGAGATGCACACACACACACACACAGAGCACAACACAGAGGTCAGAGGTTAAAGGTCATGGATGCAGATGTTCCCACATGCTACCCGCCCTGAGACCATCGTTTCCTGTTTACCGTAACAGGGTCTGTCTGTGATTGTTTAGATACAGTTTGAGGAAAAACTCTGCAGAGAGCACTTGAAAAAGGCTACAGTATGCGCTAGAGGAGGTGGGGAAAATGTATAGCACACTAAGTACTCTGTGCATCAAGTAAAAGAGATTCTCAGATGCTGTATGTGTATGCATGCATGTCTACATTTGTGTGTGTGTGAATATGTGTGTTTGTGTGTATGTGTGTGTGAGAGGGTGTGTGTGTGTGTAAATGTGTTGCCACTCGGCAACATTAGTCCCACGAGCTAACAGTGCAAATGTGTGTAGTCCTGTGTTGATTTTTCAGCTCCAACCCCTGAGTGACTTGTTCCAACATAGCAAGCACTCCATGGGTGCCGTTATCAGAATTTCTGTCAGGAGTCCAATGGGCCCCACACATTTTATCGCCACGACCTTTAACTGGTCAGCTGCTCAAACACACACACACACACAGACACACACACACACACACACTCAGATACACACAGACATGCACACATAGTGGGAACACAGAGGCAGTTGGAAATCTTTGCATAAATTATTAGTAGCCCTCTATTGTTTCAGCAATATTCAGCAGTTCAAATTCGGTCAACCCCCCCCCACACACACACACACACACATACACATACATAGACACGCACACTCCTTCGCACAAGGATTTGATTCCAGCTAAAGAGCTTCAAGGTGAAGACCTGGTCACAGATGAGCTGTCATCCGCTGCTGGTGTTCCTCTCGTTTCAAATCAGACACGGCTAATGCAGATCATCAAAGACAGTAGTGGCCAGGAAATCAATAGAATCTAATGAACAGGCTTGGGCCTCCAGCCATTGCCAACCCCCTACCACCACCACCACCACCACCACACCACCACAACCAACCACAAGAGCAGCAACTGGAGTAGCATCTGAGGGGAAAAAGGTGTCCAGCCAAAGCAGATCTGACGGACGACAGCAATGGCGCACGTTTGTGAAAATCGGAGCTGCCCTGTTGTGTGTGAGTGTGGGAATAATGGGGTTCCAGAGGATCACTGGTGAATCCATACACCAGGACTATGTGTGTGTGTGTGTGTGTGTGTGTGTGTCTTTGCATGAACATGGCACTCGCACAAACAACGACAAGATCTAGGTCATGAGCAACAATGAGCCTCATACAGTCGGAGTTTCACAGGACAAAAAACTTTCACACAATTACTCACAGCAATAATCACTTACAAATCATTAAAACCCCTTAAAAAATAACCCACATGTAAAATGAATGCCATGAACTAATCTAATCAACACAAAGAAGATATTTGCATTTATCATTTTCAGTATATTTTGAAGACAGGAGAACAGATATTGCATGGAGCACAAACAGCAGTTAGTAAAGCACCATAGAGATCAAACAGCAGTTAGTAAAGCACCATAGAGATCAAAGGAACAGGTAATACCAGAGCGGCAATCGATCTCCCTCCAGAAGCTGATGGCTAACGGAGCGAACCTTCTCCCCCCGGTAACACCTCTTCTCCTCTCCTCTCTCTTCCCTGTCTCTTTCTCTCGATCCTTGCTCTTCCTCTACCCCTCTCTCCCTTCTCTCCGTCTCTCTCTCTCTTTCTCACTGTCTTTCTCTCTATCACACAGACACACAAATACACATCATCACACTCTCTCTCTCTCTCTCTCTCTCACTCACTCACTCACTCCCCTCTTGCTTGCCCTCACCCCCTCATCCTCATTTTCTCTCACATTCCCCTCCCCTCTGTTTCTCTCTATCTGTCTCTCTATCCTTCCCGCTCCCCCTCAGATTTTTTTGTCAGTTTCAATCTCCTCCCCTCTCTCATTTTCTACCGCCTCTCTTTCCTCCCTCCTTCCCTTTCCTCCGTCTCTCTCACCCTCTCCCAACGCATATCTTGTTTGGCCTCTCTCTTTCCCTCTCTGTACTCTCTTTCTCTCCCTCTCTCTCTCTCTCTCACTCTCTCTCTCTCTTTCTCTCTCACCCTCTCACCATATCTGCTATTTGGCCCTGCCTCCCTCTCTCTCTCTCTTTCTCCCTCCTTCTTTCTCTCACTCTCTCTCCGTCTCTCTCCTCCCTTTCTCTCTCCCTATCTGCCTCTCTCTCTCTCTCTCTCTCTCTCTCTCTCTCTCTCTCTCTCTATCCTGCGGGCCATGGTTGTCCCAGCTGTACCCTGAGCAGCGCCTGAGCTGTGGGAACAGAAGTCATTATGGGGGAGTGGGGTTCCTCTCAACAAGGTCACACTGTCAGACAAGAGTGAGAGACCACAGAGACAGAGGAGGAAAGGTAGGCAGAAAGACAGAGCAAGAGAGAGAGAGAGAGAGACAAAGCGAGAGAGAGAGAGTGGAAAAAAAAGAGAAAGGAGATAGAAAGAGCAGCAAGCGTGAAAAGAAAAAAAGGGAGAGGAGGACAAGAAAAAAATGAAAGAAGGATAAAGAGAAAGAGAGAGAGAAAGGACCTAAGGGAATGATAAAAGGGAGAAAAAAACTAGCTGGGAGGGCTAGAAAAGAGGTGCTTTGAGGAAGAGAGCAGTGGCTTCTCTGTTAGCTAGCCCACCCCGGTGGAGAAGCACCACTGGCCCCGCTGGCATGGGACAAAGCAATCGCACAACCTTGACAAGGTATCGAGGTCATCTAAATTTAGAGCTAAATTTAGCTCCCCTGTAATAGCGTGGGTAGATGAACACACTTGGAAACACCTCTGACACGTGGGTCTGTGTTCAAAGCCCACCATCAATCTTTTTATTGAGCATTTGGCAGATGGCAGGTGAGACAGTGTGTGCCTCAGAGGCTCATTCACAGTGTTATACATGCTTTTCATCAAGCTTCATCTGTGTGTCTCTTTCATCTCAATCTGTGAGGCTCCCGCTACAGATCATGTGTTTTGTTCAATTATTCAATTACATAGAGGGGTGAGAGAGACAAACAGACAAGAGATTGGAAGAGCAACATGATTGGTTGGACCTCGGTTCTATCCGAGTGACATCACAGTTGCCATAGAAACTGAAACTCCTCATTACTGTGGTC
>PYXC01001715.1:355000-382500 GCA_015244755.2 Tenualosa ilisha | reverse complement strand
AGTCAAGTTAATAGACTCAACTATGTCCATTGGTTAGGCTGGACCAGTGATTCCAGTTAAGTTAATGGATCCAACTATGTCCATTATGACACTGGACTGGAAATGTTTCTCCATGGAACAAGGCCAGATTCTCTTTATGAATTGTGTGATAAATTTCTGATAAAACCAGCCTTCACCTTCTACCTTCACCTCCTGAACGCAAAAGAACACACCCATGACTCTCACGCAACTTCACACACTCAAGTGTCATCATTATTAGCCTCTGCAGGGTTGAAAAACATTCCAGTAATCCCATTTCCATGTAAAAGCATTTGACCTGAACTTACCTGTGTCATAACAACACCACACACATAATGTGTTCCTCAAGTGGTGATAATTAGTGTCAGTCAGTCTCAGTGTGTATATGTGTGTGTGTGTGTGTGTGTGTGTGTGTGTTCACATGGGTGTTACAGAGTGTCGAAGTGTCTGTTTGACTGCGCAGAATGTTTGTGTGGGTGGATGGTGTGTGTGTGTGTGTGTGTGTGTGTGTGTGTGTGTGTGTGCACATTTGAGAGTGTCTGGCAGTGCACAATGTGTGTGTGTGTGGGGAGGGGTATTTGGTGTATATGTGTGTATGTGTGTGTGTGTGAATGTGTGTGTGATAGAGTTGAGGTGTGATGTGACCACCATAAGCAGCTGCTACTCTGTCTGCCCGAAAGAGAAAGAGACAGACGCTGAGAGAATACACAGACATACAGAGAAAGAAAAGAGAGAGAGAGTGAAATGGTGAAAAGGTTTCTGAAGTTTTTGAAATATTTTTGGGGCATTGCTGAATCCAAATTAACAGTGCTGTGTGTGTGTGTGTGTGTGTGTGTGTGTGTGTGTGTGTGTGTGTGTGTGTGTGTGTGTGTGTGTGTGTGTGAGAGAAAGAGAGAGAGACAGAGACAGAGAGGGGGGGGATGGGAGTATTCTCATCCTCCTGGCAGCAGGGGTGTCCTGCCCCTGAATGAAATCACACGATCACACAGCCAGGGCTCCACGGCACTCTGCAGGCATTACCAGCTACTGCAGCCAACAGAGCGGGGCATGGGGACAGAGGTGGGCAGAGTGAGGGTAGAGGGGGCTTAGCAGGAGATACTTGCTGTTTCGGAAATTGGCATACTGCTGTGCTACATACTGCATGTGCCCCAGTACACAGTGGAACACCCACCACTGCTCAGCCACCCTGCAAATTAATTCATTAACTGCAGGTGTTCTACCTGACTGGCTTGAACTTTATTGAGCCCCACACTATGCAACCCCCAGGCCTACTAACCACATGACCAGTACCTTATTAATTAATGGACAACAGGTGCTCCACCTGACTGGCTCCAAGTTTATTGAGCCACACACACTACTCCTGTGCTTTCACTGCTTTCTAGTATACAAATGGAACGTAGTAGACAGATAGTAGGCATTTTTAGAATTGGCAACTGTCACCACCCAGGGATGAAGTTAAAACAAAGACTCAAGCAGAGACTGCCATGAGTGGTCCTGTGCTCCATCCTGCGACTCAGTCCACACTAACACACTTGCTAGCTGTCAGTTAACGGTTCAAAGGGCTCAAATAACCAATGGATTGTTTGCACATGAAATTGACACATCTGAGCTGAGCTAAATGGAAGTAAAACAAGTTATCATATTTTCCAGTGAACCCAGTTTCTGAGGAATTATTTATGTGTCCGTTAAAGCTTATGTGTCCGTTAAAGCAAGTATTCATAATGCCTCACTGTGAATGTAAGATTTGTACTGACAACAGAAATACACACTCACAGTAAGAACCAGTTAAATGTGTCCATTGATGTACTCAGTTGTTAAAACACAAATACGATTGTAGCAGGTTGACTTTCTCTGCCTGCTCCTTTCTGTCACACCCTGGCTTCATTAAAACACTCCCTCATTAGCTTGCTAATCATTCAGTCATGTTGGCCAACAGTGTGAGTATTAGTGGCAGTAGTGAGTAGTGAGTAGTAGTGAGTGTGTGTGTGTGAGTGTGTGTGTGTGTGTGTTGTGTGTGTGTGTGTGTGTGTGTGTGTGTGTGTGTGTGTTGGGGGGGGGGCTAGTATCCTGGCGATGGAGGTGGTAGTTGCACGTTTGGTGTTGTGAGTGCTGCTTGCTTTGGGTTTGCTGCTTCACAGGGGAGTCACATTCTTACTGCTTGCATGCACATGTGCTAGTGTACATGTGATCCAAAGTCTAATGCTAGCCTGCCCCCCTCAGGTAAGCTCTGTCCTCAGTCCTGTTTACTCTGTTATTGTGGAGTAATCTCCAAGACAGTTCCAGTGTCAAACACTGCAAACACTGTGTAATTAATACATATTTCATATCTTTTCTAACACTGGGTCTGTTTCAGGTTTCTGCTGCCAGATTTCTTTTCTATCTTTTTTTTCTGATCGATAAAATTTCCTCTGAATGGGATTCATGTCTCAGTAGTGCTTATTTGAACCTGTGATCTGGTTGTTTCATTAGAAGTTGTAATCTCATAAAGATATCCTTGGGGCATTAGGTGGCATAGTCAGTCTACAGTGGTTGATCTTTTGGCCTTCTACTTTACCACTCTGCTACACAAACATAATTCACACACACACACACACACACACACTCCCTCACACAGACCTTCAGAGACCCACAGAGATCATCTCAAACCCTAGGCTGTAGGGCAACAGACACACATACACATCTCCCAGTACACACACACATACACACAGACATACAGTATACCTTGCATTTCAAACTCAGAGCCACAGGGTGACAGGTCTGCCTCCTTCACCCCTAGGGCCTCCAGCAGCTGCTCAATATTCATCCTGGCCGTCAGCTCCCCGTTCCTGTCACCGATCTACAACAAAACACATAAACACATCACCGACAGGACACACACACCCACACACACGTAGTCTCAACCCTGAGTGAGTGCATCAGTTTGAGTTTCTTGAGTCTTAAAGGCAAACCAGGCAACATTTTTAACACTTCAACAATTATGGGGTGAAGGCTTTCTCGGCCGCCTCTACCTTTATTCCACAGTTACACTTGTGATTTGCTTAAACAGCAAGCCAACAAAACCGAAACCGAATGAAACTGAAATCACATTTATTTCCTTGACAGTCAACATAACTCTGCAAACAAATCCACATGGATACAACATTGTTGCTATTGTGTCTTTTTTAAGTGACTGTACAGGGAGCTCTGTAGGTAAAAAAAATCACAGGCTTGCCTGGTATGCCTTTAAAATCGTACAAGGAACTAACTAAAGTTACTGGCTGAGACAAGGTTATCTTGACAAGGTCAAAAAGGCTTTGAGGACTAATTACAGTACATTAACCCTAGTCAAAACACACACTCACAGCAGAAAATTTTGATTTGAAGAGCTATTTGTGGGTGCTGATATTTTCAGTATTTTCAGTGCTGGGTAGTATTGTAGTATTTTTGCGATCAAGATTAATCTGTGCAGTGCAGGTCTGTCAGATCTAATCCACCGAGTGCTCTCACCTCTCTGAGATGTCCAGATGTTTCCGAGCATAATGGAGCGCTTGTCGGTGGTTTCCTAAAGACACGTAGGCATTGCCTAAACTCCAGCAGGCACGACCCTCTCCCACCCTACCAAACACATGGAGAGAGGGAAGACAGGAGAGGGGAAGGATCAGACTTTGGGCTCAGTAGAATGTTTTTACACAATGTTGATTGCCAGTGCTAGAGGTGAATTGAACTGCATAGCATTGAGTTAAGCTGAGGTCAATTATACTAAACAGAAATGCATAAGAACTGAATTAAATTGGACTAAAATTAATTTAGATGGATGGCTGTATAGGCCAATCCATGATTCAAATGATCTGTCTACACCTCAAAAGAAGACAAATATTACATAAAGAAACTGGGATCAACACAAAATGAACCTTTTTCTCCAATGTCAGGAGTCCACTTTGTCACTAAATTCATCAAGCTAAAAAATAACCCACAATAACTGCTTAATTATTCATTTTTTTCTTTTAATTAATCACTATTAAGCATAGATTCCAAAACTGTAACACATTTTGGGTGATACAATCAATCGTGCACTCTCTGTAACCTTCCAAGGCACTGTTTCTTTCAGTTGGAGAGTAGGTGAAGTTAACCTTGTGGAAGTGCAAGGAAAGTTGAGGGTCTCACCTGTCGTTGAGCTCCTGGGCAATGAGCAGGTGTTTGAGGTGGTAGTCGATGGCTCGTTCGTACTGCTGCAATAGTGTGTAAGTGTTGCCCAGACTATAGCAAGCCTGAGCCTCCATTACTTGGTCTTTCAGCTGGCGAGACAGCTGCAACGTTTTCCTGAGAAGCAGAGACAAGGAAGGATGATAGAGAGAAGAGAGGGAGGAAGAGAGAGAGAGAAGAAAGGGAGGAAGGGAGAGGAATATGTCAATAATGAGGTGCAGAAGCATAAAAAGGTCAAACAAAACCTTATTTGATGACAAAGCAATTTTATATGTTTTTCAGTGTAAGTACAAAGGTTAATGCACAGTGAGTGTGACTTTGAAAAGTAGGAGAAGTACTCCCATGGTCCACTAGGTGGCAGTGCACTGCTGATTTACCTATAGTACTCTGTGGCCGTGTTGAACTGCCCAAGGAAAATCAGAGCGTTGCCTAGGTTACTGTAAGCTCGCCTCTCTGCCGCTTTGTCACCGAATTCTTTGGCAATGGAGAGCCGCTGAGAGAGGGAGACAGGAGAGAGAGAGCAAGAGGAAAGAAAAGATCGAATGAGGGAGAGGAAAGAAAGAAAGAAAGAGGAGGAAGGAGAGAGATAAAGGGAAAGAAAGGGAGGAATGTATTTATTATTGCCTGTTGGTACATCCATTCATCTCTCTGTCTATCTGATGCCATTTCACATCCTGACTTTAATTATATTTCACAGCACTCTCAGATATCTCCCCCAGCTGTGAGGTCACGGAAGACGCCCTAGAGAGGGCACATATAAGTAGGTGCAGTGGAGCCTCTTGGAGAAGGCTACAACTTAGAGAGGGCACATTTAAGAAAGTACAGTGGAGCCTCTTGGAGAAGGCTACAATCTAGAGAGGGCATATTTGGAGGGAGCAACCTAAGAAGGTACCATGAAAAGACCGCACTCTAGACATCATCCTGAGGAGGGCACAGGCACACACATGAACACACACAGACTATAACTATGTCTATGACAAAAGTCAATAATTATTTTTTAGTTCAAATGAATGTGAGTAGCAGAGACATAGAAACAAGGAAGGATACATAAAGATATAAACATACACAGAGCACAGGATTAACATGAACTACAACACAGGAAGAGGAAGTAAACACAAAAGGAATACAAACAAATGTGCTCCATTTGTGTCAATTATTCTTCAACAATTAGCTTTTGCTATGAACAATGGGAGGGCTTCCACCACACGAGAGTGCACATTCAAAAAACAATATACGAGTACCAATACACAACTTGTTCACAAATGCAGAAGTTAGTCTTTGGCTCACTATGAAAACACAGAAGGACATGACATCGCAGTAGGACATGTAATGCTGAATAATGCTCGTCCGATGAAGCTCGGCTAGACTGCATAGGTGTTCCGGAGAGCTGCTCACCTCTCGGTGGAACTTGATGGCCTCCACAAAGTTTCCTAGCAGGTAGTGTGTGTTGCCAAGGTTACCAAAGGCTCGTCCCTGTGCCGCTCTGTCCCCAAGCTCTTTGACCAAAGACAGATTCATTCTGGGAAGGCAAACACACACATAAAGCATTAGATACATTGCCATTGAGAGTGTATCTACATCATATCATTATGCACATGCAGTAACTTACACACTAGCATTTCTAAGGTGCACAACAAGCACCAGTAAATCTGGTGTTCTTCATTAAGCTACCATGTCTTTGAATGTAGAGATGACAGCTCTTTTTAAACAATTACCACACATTTACACTCAATAACTGCATAGCAAGCACTTCACAGTGAAGGAATAAAACATGAGCCTGGACTTGTACAAATATACTGTAACTGTAAGTCCAATCACGCCTAGTCAGGCCTAAGCGATGTGAAAGTCCCCAGGAAAGTACCTGAACGCAGTTTTAGTGGGAGGAGGAGGAAGAGTTTGGATGAGAAAGCGAGGAAATGTAGGGAAATGGAAATGCACTACAGCAGTGGCCAAAGCTGCAGTTCCCAACCATGTTTCTGTCATTCACCACTTGTGAGGGTGGGGAATTTGGAGCCTCACCTGTTCCACAGCGCCCTTGCAAAATAATAACATTACAGCACTATTTCTGCACAGTGAATCCACATTGCATTTCCCTACCACTCCCCTGCATCTGATCTGGTTGTTTTAACTGTCAATAAAGACAATAAAGGCAACAAATTAAACATTGAGAAGAAAATGTCCTTCTGTCCCCAACACCCCTCCTGTCATGTGTCTGGTTCCTACTAGTGGGGCCAACCCCAAACCAGTGGGCTAGAGATGGTCCTGAAGGTGAACATGAACCAAATTTGTGTATCAAATGAGATGAGTTTTGACCAACAGCTACCAAATGGATCCAAAGTTTTTTTTTGTTTGTTTCTTTTTGTCTTAATTTTGTCTCTTTTTTTAGGCTTTCACGGATATCTCTCTCTCTCTCTCTGTCTCTCTCTCTCGATTCCTGTCTCACTCTACTATTAACTTAAGGGCAAAAGCCCAGTAATATATTGTCCCATGTATATAGTTAACCTGAGGTAACTGAGGTAAAGTGCAGGAGCCCCTGTGCTACTGTGACTGTGGGCTGGAAAACAGCTGACCTTCCCCTGAGCCCTACCATCCAGGGAGAGGGGAAGTAAACACAGCGGCCTGGATGGGTGTGACTCAGACCTGGTCCTAATTTGGCCCACGCCTGGCACATCCCTGAGCCAGCGGCCATGTGTGTGTATGTGCGTGTGTGTGAGGATGTGTTTTCAAAGCAAACACTCCTGCACTCCGCTCAGCTGAAGCCCACAGGGGAAACAGTCACCGAATTATACTTAGTACATAGTAATGGTGTGTGCATGTGCACATGTGCATGCGTGTGTGTGTGTGTGTGTGTGTGCGTGTGTAAAAAAGAGAGAGAGAGAGACTGTGTATGTTGTGTATGTGTGTGTTCACCATATGTGCTTGTGTGTGTTTTCACTAAATGTATAACTGTCACAGTGCATTTGTGTGTGTGTGTGTGTGTGTGTGTGTGTGTACTGAAGCCTCTGAGTCACCTTAAGGCATCTCCCTAAAGGCAGTAAAGGCCTGTTAATGAAGCACTTCACATGCAATACAGTGTAGCCAGTGACAGACAGACACTGTCTGGAACACTAACGAGGTTGAAATCAGCAGGGAACTACACCACACACGTGTGTTTGTATGTCTGAAGCTTGTGTGTGTGTGTGTGTGTGTGTGTGTGTGTGTGTGTGTGTGTGTGTGTGTGTGTGTCTCATAATCAGGGCCCTGGGTGGCATGAAAATGTCCTCAAATAAATAAATAATAGAAGCCTACTCCTCCTCCACTTTAAGAAATGTCACAGGACCATTAGCTAACAGTGATAATGGGTTCCACTTCTGCGCCATTAGCTGTTGCCAAATGCTTTTAATGCAATTAGTTTCAAACCAATGAGCAATCACTGAAACTTGTCTTCTTCACAAAGAGCTGATTTATGGAAGATGGAAATGTCATTGTGACATTTTATTTTGAGGTAGAAAAAACCCATCATTGTATTGTATCTATCTGCCAAAATACCAGATCAATTGAACCATTTTAAAACATGTCACACATGTTATGGAATCTTTTGGCTACTTTGGTGTGGCTGCTAAATCACAAAAACCACATGCATGTATATAGATATATGTGTGTGTGTGTGTATGTGTGTGTGTGTGTATGTGTGTGTGTGTGTGTGTGGGGGGGGGGGGTGTGTGGGGGTGGGTGGCATGAGCTCGTTAGGTATTCATTTAGAAATATTCCATACATGCACTCATGTAGTATACCTATTGCATATGCCTACACTTGCATTCCATACATGCACTCATGTAGTATACCTATTGCATATGCCTACACTTACATTCCACCTGTATGTTGGGAATGGGATGACTAGGGTAAGCTGCCATCATCAGGAATTCAAGAGAATTACGGCCAAGGAGTAGGGAGAGGTGATGTGTAATTGGTGGACTGGTAATTAATAATTGTGATGTACGTACACATATACACCTACATACCTCTGTTTAGACACAGGCCGTTTGGTTCCTGGTAGTATGGAATCGGAACGCAGAGGAAACGTATGTCTGCATTGGTATAAATATTGGTATATTTTGAGCTAACACTAACGGAATAAGGCCACAAGCTCGCTTTCAGTTTAAATACAACTCAGTGAGCTCAAACAACAGGGCTATGGTCAGAAACGTGTTTAGTATTTGGCGTTTCGGGGCCTAGACTTAGGGGGGGCATTTGGATGCAGCCAGTGACTAGAACACATGAATTGAGAATGTGATTGGGGACTTACTAGATATGTCAATGGGTGTAGTATGTTTTGGGTTCGAACTTAGTCAGCTCTGTAATATAGGTTTAGTTTATTTGATGGGTGTTTGTATTAGAAGGGAATGAAGTTTTGTCCACTCACCAGCAACAAATAGTGACTAAGACAGGGAATTGTTTATGTGGGAACTGTATGTTTGTATGTTCGCTGGGCACGGTATGTTATGGGTACTCACTCGTAATAGGCAGTGGCACGCTGAAGAGTGTCTCTGACATCAGGGGGCAGGTCTCCAGGGTCCTGTGAGCACCCCCACAGCTGCTGCTTGCCCTTGGCATGGAACACATTCCCAATGTTGTACAGTGCCCTAGCTTCCCCTACCTGTGCCATCACACACACACACACACACACACACACACACACACACACACACACACACACACACGGCATCACACACACACACACACACACACACACACACACACAGAGTAGAGAAAAAGGGGTTAGAGATGAGAGAAAGAAAGAGAGAAAAAAAAAGGTGCATGTTTTTTTCCCATTCCTCTGCATCTTCCAGTATGTTAAAAACAAACTACTATATATCAAACTAATGAGAAACACACACACACACACAGGTATGGTTCGATGTTCTCACCTTGTCACCCTGTTCTTGGGAGATGTCTAGATGCCTCTGGCAGCACACCACAGCTTCATCAAATCTCCCCAGCACCTTGAGAGTGTTGCCCAGGTTGCCACTGGCTTTGCCCTCGCCAATCCGGTCCCCTATCGTCCTGTGGACAGAGGAAGCTCCTGAGTAGGACGTTTATGACAGTAAGACAGGCTTTGATGGCTTGATGATCATGTCTGATGAAGGGTGCATGGCCAAAACGTCACATTTAAGAAAAGAAAACTTATTAGCATACTGGTGTCGCAGACTTTGAGTTTTCTCATTGATGATTACTCCAACAGGATTTCTGCCGGAATGGGCAAAGTCCTCGATCAGTTTGACTTCCACATCAGACTGAATGCTCCAGTCATTAATATTAATTTTTAGCTTAACATAGAACGCAAAAAAAGCTCTGGCTTAACCTAGAATGCCTTAAAAAACCTCTTCTCAGGATAAATCACACATGTTAGCGCAATGCAATCATGCATGCTTGTTGGCAGGCTTGTTGTAAGTACTGCTGCAATCTTTCACCTCATCAAATTCTCAGGATCTCCCCAGGTATATGGATTTAATTAGCGTCATGCTCTTAAGTAATGAATTAAAAATTGTTATGGTCCTTGCTTGTAATTTCATGTCATTGCCTGTCAGTAGCCCCAGATTTACACCTAATCCCGCTGGTGAGTAGGGCTTCTGACTTGCACTTATACAACACATACCTTGCACCAATTAATTAAGTATGAGATTAGTTCATTACTGTGGGCTCTTAAAGGAGAACTACAGCACATTGAAACATCCCTGTTCATAGATGTCTTTGTGTTCTGTACGTAGTCAAAAAGTAAATAAATAAATCATTAAATGAATAAATATTTAAAAGCGTCAATTATAAAAGAGTTGTCATGCTATCATGCCAGATGCAGCAAGAACAGTCATGCAGCTACAAACTACATTTTTTACCACTTTATTTCCCATTGGACTAACATGCCCCAAACTATAAGTTATAGCAGACTAGAATATTTGGGTCTCAGGACTAGCAAGCCAGCAAGACCATACCAAGAATCATCATCTATGTCCTCCTATGTCAGTCTATTAAACCTATAGATCTATAGCAGACTATCTAAAGTCTTTTGATTAATTCTCCTCATTTCACAATGGAGTTGTGCTGTCTTGGAGGTCTTGTACATGGGTCTCGTCTCTCGCACATTAACCTGGGCGACCCAAGAAAGCCTGCCATAAAACTGTGGTACAGGAGATTGAAAAGATAGACATATAATGGGCAGAAGCAAGAAAGTAAGTGATTGATTGATTGATTGATTGATTGATTGATTTCACCCATGTTATTTTTCTACCTTGATATTTCACCCCTTTGATTTCACCTCTATAATTTCGCCCTGTGGGCCCTGGAATGGCTGTGGCACTAACCTGGCGAGGGTGAGGTCATGCCGGTGGTACTCCAGCGCTTTGCCATATTCCTTCAGGTAGAAATAAGCGTTGCCCAGCTGGCTGTAAATGGCACTCAGGGTCTTCAGGTCCTCTGTGCCAACTTGCACAGCTGCCTCAAAGAATGCTGTGCCCCCTTTGAAGTCTCCGGCCTTGCAGAGCCTCTCTCCCTCCAAGGCCAGCTCAAGGCAAGAGGCTTCCATTCTGTGAGGAGAGAAGAATGTGCCAGAAAGAGAGAGAGAGAAGAGTGTGAGAAATAGGAGAGAGGGCCAAGGAAGAGAAAGAAAGGGTGAGGGAGAAAGACAGTTAGTCTCACACAAAAACAGAGAGAAGACATTTGGCCAGAGGTGGAAGTGCTCAGCTTCAAAAAGTCCAGCTTTAGAACATGCCACATGTCTGCTCCAACTATTCAGATAAACCATGTGACTCTAATTGGCACAGCTCCTCAGCAAGGTAGATCAGCTGATTTGTGAAAACAATTGTGTTAAGTGCACAGGTAGAACCAATCCTTTCTGATGGCAAACACTTCCATCTCTGCATTTGGCATCTCCTTGCTAATATGAAACATTCGCCACTATCAGATCACAACTATGACACCTTACCCTTTAAGAATCCTTCTTAGGTCATGTTGTGTATAATGACAACTCAGTAGTGCTCAACAGAAAGATAGATGTGATAAGGTCAAACTGAAGGGATCTGACCTTAAACACCAGAATCCACCACAGTGCTAAACCACTTCACTGCTGTTATAATCAGTTCCATGTGTTACAGACAAAAAGATTCAGATCAGGTTCTGAAGAAAAGTGACACATGTTGTGGTGAACTGTGCAGTGGGCTGTTAAAAGCTTAAAAGACTTGAACTTGTCACACAGATATATACAGAAGTGAAGTCTGGAAACACAGACTGCAGAAGTGAAGTCTGAAAATTGTTGCTGTGAAATCTGAAAATAGGCTGCAGAAGTGAGATCTGAAAACAAATGCTGCAGCGTATAAAAATGTAGAAACATAAAACAGACTGCGGTGGTGAAGTCTGAAAGCAAGGCTGTAGTAGTCTGAAAACAAATATGCTGTTGCAGGCAATGGTCAATACACTTTACTGTTGTTCATTTTCATGTCATCTGATCATCTGATTCGGCTCTGATCAGCTCACAGTCACTCCAGCACCATGAGCCATAACAGTGCACTGTGGGTATGGTTGCTGTAGAAACGGGTCTGAATTTGGGTTTGTCCTTTGTAGGGAAAGAACAGAACAGTCTCTCTCTCTCTCTCTCTCTCTCTCTCTCTCTCACACGCACACACACACACACAAACACACACACACACACACTCCCTCAGTCTTTCTCTCTGCTCTCCTGCTCTTGCCTTGGTTTCCATAGAAACTGTGTGAGTTGGAGGAAGGCTCAGTCAGTGAATGTTCAGTGGTTCAGTGGGGTCTCCTTTCCACATGAAATATCAGCACACTGTTTCCTGTTCCCTTCAGCTCATAGACAAACGCTGACAAAGCTGTAGCACTAAAACTACAACTAAATCTGTTGCATTTTTCCATTTCTTTAAATGAGCCGAAATAAAACCGCAGTAACTGTAACTTAAATACTACAGCGCAAAATAAGATTGCTAAATTATAACAGTAACATAATACTAATAAAACTATCACACACATATCAGACACAAATACAAGAACACACACACATACGCATGGACACACACACACACACACACAAATACAAGAACACACACACATACGCATGGACACACACACACACACACACAAATACAAGAACACACACACATACACATGGACACACACACACACACATGCAAACAATTTTGTTTATGGGTATGTCTGCAGACAGAAGGATTCTGAACCATCACAAGTGCTGACACAAACCCAGAGAATTCCAGACAACGTGGTATGGCCAAGGCTATGATGATTCAGTCCAACATTTTTATTATAATCAGAAACATCATGCCTCCTCTCTCTCTCTCTCTCTCTCTCTCTCTCTCTCTCTCTCTCTCTCTCTCTCTGTGTCTTTTTTCTACTAACAGGCCTCAACACTTTAAGGGACAAAAAAATCAGCCCCTATTAAGCCCAGTGCATATGTTTGTTACTCACACTTTATAAACACATCAGCCATGTTGTATGAAAAAAAATATATAAAGTTCCCTCTTCTTTATGCCAGAGCCTCCAGTGCTATACTGACAGGCAGACAGCAGGCAGGTAGCCTGGAGGCTAGTGGAGCATGCTCCAGTTCCCCAGTAGCCTGATCAGTGTAGCTCTGAGTGCGGATTAGCCTTGAGCTACTGGAGAGGATTAGCCTAGTGTACACACTGTACCACACACAGGACAGTGACAAGACAACAGCACCCCCGACCCCCAAACACACACACACACACACACCACTACCACAACACATAAACACAAACACATCTGCATCTTGAAAATATCTGTACACACACACACACACACACACACACACATTTGTAATCGATGTCTGCCACCCCATCCCCCGGACCCAGCCCTCCAGACAAACAAACACACAGATGGTGTACCTGCGCTTGAGTTTGGCCTTGCTCTTCTCCACATAGAGCTCGAGCTCTCGCCTGAGGGGTTTCAGTGTGCACCGGGGTCTCGGCCCACAGTGGGCCAGCCGACACACCGCTATTTCTGCCCCGCTTAATGGGCAGGCCTCTATAGACATGCTTTCCAACATGGCCTAGGATTTCTTCTCCCTCAGCTTCTCTTGAATTTAAAAACACATTCACAAACTTCACAGAAGTAGGAGAGGAATTTTAAAACTCTCCCACCACCTGCCTTAAAAAAAAAAAAAAAATTTCTAGAACACAGCTGCCTGAGTTCTAGAACATTGCTGTTCCAGAGTTTTTTCCTGCATGGGCCAGGTGAAATTGATGCATCGGCACGCGTGACTGGCGACTCAGCAGATTCGGTGTGTTTCGTCGCAGTCTTGGCCCAAGTCCAACCTGAGTGACTGCCTGACAGCTCTGGGTGCTGTGTCCCCGTCACATGCAACCGCCACCGCTACACCACGTTACCGCACTCCAGGGAATTAATCTGACCCAGGCTCAGGACACAGCCAGGACAGTAGTCACGATAACAAATCCAAATCACATCCAAGCAAATTGCAGAACTTAGATTAGCCCATGAAGTGAAGAGACAGAACCATCCTTCTTTGCTGTCTCTCTCTCTCTCTCTCTCTCTCTCTCTCTCTCTCACACACACACACACACACACACACACACACACACAGAATGAGCTTTCTTCCGCCGCCCAGCTCAGAGCTCCACAGTTCCAGGTGCGGTAGCTCAACTTCCTGTGGATCTCTCTTGTGGGTCTCTAAGCCTCCATCCTGAGCGACAGCAGGCGACAGCTGTGTGTGACGCCATTAAGTCACCAAAGAGACACGCAGCGAGAGACAGTCTCAAATCTCTGTCAAGGACACCCCTGCGAGGCAGGACAGCTTGATCTAATCCAGCACCTCGCTGATCCTCATCCAGTCACCTGCCTGCGAGTCTACCTGAGATCCAGGTATCCCCATCCCAAGCATCCCATGACTCTGGGAGGGGGTAAATCGACCCTCCCCAAGAATAGTTGCACTCTCTGCATAATGTATGAGTTCTGACTGTCAGACCTTTAAGATGTGATGGGAGAACAGGTGTGCTGAAAGGTATGGATGAGTCAGCAAAGCACCCAGGTCATTTCCTGAGGACATGTCTCTCTGTGTACCTTGGTGCAATTACGCCATCAGAGACTCAGGATTTCCTATGTTCATACTGTACATCTATGACAATATAAAGGCTGCTTTCACTGCAATGGACTGTGTCCTTGGTAGTCTGGAAAAAAGGATTTTAAGTTCTTCTCTAGTGTAATATAATTATAATGTTTTGTTTGTGTTTGACACAAGGAATCATTAGTATTATTATTATTATTATTATTACATGTAATACTCTACACTAAAACATTTCATTAAAAGGCATTATAACAATTTCAAAGCATAGCATATTTGAATTGAAAAGTTAGAATCAAGTGACAGACCACTGAATTATCAAATACTGCATGTGCTCTCTGACATTATATAGGGTCTCCAAACACAGGTCAGTGAGTTCTTTTGAGTGTGTGTGTGGGTGGTGGGGGTAGTACTGGATCTTAGTTAGCCCCTTAATTTAGTTTAACACCCCTCTAAGAGTCTTTATGTTAAATCTAGATTAGCAGCTAGAGTAAAGTGCTCTGCACCAACATGTCAAAACAATGACTGCATGGCAACAGCAGCTTATGTGATAGGGGCAGCCCTGCATTCTCTCAGAAGCTTAAACATTGACACAAAGCTTCTAAACAATGCAGCAAGGAATTTTAATTCATTAGCTGAGCTAATTCGTTAGCTGATAGCTGTAGTGCAGATAAAAATGGGTTCTATTGGGTCCTATTAATCAGAACAAGCTGTGATACTGCTGTTATATACTGTGACACTGCACACTGCTGTTCTCATTGGTGAGCTGAGCTGTTACAACAGTTGAAATATACGCAAACTTCCTAACATGAAGGTAAATGTCTCGTCACTCCTCCTACTGGGAATGGTTGTCTAGCTACTGTGCATCTCATTACTCATACCCCGCTGGGTTTCACCGGTCTGTTTGTAGAGAATGTTTTTAATAGTGTGAAAGGCAGACCGCAGAGGATCACACAGTGTGTCTCGAGTTACAGGTCCAGCCTGCATAAAAATTCTGTATTGGACGAGAACTTTAAACAACTTTTTATTTCAAAGCCTTGTGGAAATAGCAGATAGACACTGAAGGGGAAAGGAAAGTCAAACTCAAAGGCAGGTTTAAATGCCTGTATGTTTGCTTGGGCCAAAGATAGCACCTTCACCAATGAACAATATTTTCTTAACTCTGATGTTCGCATAGCGACTGAAACTCCACAGGGTCGGGGTAATTTGCCAGGAAAAATGCTACCATGTGCTGTTATGACCAAAAGATCTTTACCTTGGCTTACTCTGCACATTAGACTCAAAGAAAATGAAAAGTTTCAGAATGGAAAAAAGATTGAGAAGATCGTGTTTATTCTTAAGGGCTATAAATATCTATACCAGACAACCAGTAATGTTTAGAAGCAGCATTAAGATCTCAGAATAACATAACCAGGATATGTATGTGGACCACACATGAAAGCGTATCCACCACAACCTCCACTTCCAGTGTTTCATATACATTTACCTATACTACATCTTGAAAATTTGGATACAAAGAAATTGTCCAATGGGTTATGGGCTATTTTGTGTAATTTTGGGGTGCTGATGCAGAAGATTTTGTTTACCAAGCTGCGAATTAGCATAGTAATGTAGACCTCAATAGGCAACGGCACATCTTATTTTAATACTGGCTTTCAGTGTCTTTACATTGGTCAGTCACAGGGGTTCTTACAAGATTTTGAAAGGCGTTATGGGACACTTTGAGAGGACAGAGGTGGGAGGAAAAGATGCATTGGAACAGAATAGAAGAATTCAGTCCTCCTCAACAGCACACGTTTTACAACAGTTATTAATCAGTTATTCAGTTATCAATCAGATATTAATCTAAAGTCACAACTTGTGGGGAGATGTGAATTTGAACTTTCCCACACAGCAAAGAAAAGGTCCTTGTCAGGTCATGAAAGTGAAATGGTGAAATTCATACAAGGGGAGATAACCTACTACTGCAAGAATAGCATGGCTTCAGGGGGGTGATTAAGCCAGAACCAAATGGAAGCTGAGGAGTGGATAAGAGAAAGATAGAGGGAGAATGACAGAGAGAGAGTGTATGCAGTGTATGTCTCTCTCTTTCTGTGTGTGTGTGTGTGTGTGTGTGTGTGTGTGTTTGGCCTCAGTTGCTCTCCCTCCTCTTTCTCTCTGGCTGCTGATTGAGACAGAATGCCTGTGGGTGACCCTGGCATGAGCCGCCCCTGAATCCAGCTCTAATTGGCCAGTTTGGAGTCTGGCTCCATAATTACATGCCTGCGGTCATGATGAGACGGCACATGTGGGTTTGTGGCGTTGCCATGGTAGCCAGTGATGGCTGGCCGCCGCTCGCTGCTGGACAGGAAGTGGCAGTGGACTGGACGATGTGACTCAAGTCAATCATGGATAAAGAGTTCCAGCACAGAGATGCCTTTACACCCATGGGGTTGTCCTGCTCAACTGCTGTGATGACAGAAATGCCTAGAAGCAAAAGTCGTAAACTTGAATTGCTTACTTTGCATACTTGCTTTGCATACATTGTGTCACACTATTGCACTTTCAACTTAAAACAGTGCAGATTCTATGTTAGCAATACGCACTCCTTGTTAGTTCATTGTGTTGTAGCTTGAATGTTATCCTCTTTTGTAAGTCGCTTTGGATAAAAGCGTCTGCTAAATGCCTAAATGTAAATGTAAATGTTATTCAACCAATGCTTTGTCCCTTGCCTTCATCAAGGTATTTTTCAAACAAACCTAGGCAGGAAGATCTTTCAGTCATTCTTTTTGTTTGTTTATTTCTTCAGTTGTATACTGAAATATTTTTATACTGATTTCAAGAGGTTGCGTAGATCTTTGATGAACTGTAGGCCAATAGTGGCTTCCAAAAAGCATGTAAAATATAGTCCTCAAGCCCTCTACAATGTGAAGTGCTGCCTGAATCTGTTGTAATGTTGCAGAGTGAAACTGATATCAAACTCTGGTAGAGAATATTGTGTCACAGCCTCTGAATGTGGAGTCATAATCCAGATCAGGACCAAATTCAGGTCAAATCTGGGCCAGAATGGGACCAGATCGAGGCTTAATGTTGAAGCCCTGCTTTACTCTGCTCTGGGTGCTAATGCACCCTTTATTGAAGGAGTAATGACTGGTTGCCACGGAAACAGAATCCAAAGAAATTCTTCTCTTGGTCTCTGTCTCTCACACACATGTTCCTCTTGGCAAGATGTTCCCCAGTCTAGAGTTTCAGTATCCAGTATTCTGACTCAGTTTATAGGACTATACATTACAATCATGATGTTACAATGTGGTTTAAAGGGAATCTTATTTTTTGGTAGTAATATTGAAATATGACTTCAATATGCTCTTCAATCTTTTGGGGAAGCTATGAAGTAATGCCAGAAGTCAAACTTCTCATTAACCAGATCTGAAGCAACGGCTGGATTCAAATTTCCCATTAAATACGCAATAAATACCCAAAGGAAACAGAAAAAAAGCTCATAATCTGCAAACGCTTTACCCTCTTATTAAACAGTAAGACCTGGCTTGGCTCTGTTTTACAAAGTCCAATTCTGTAAAAATAGATGAAGTTGGTTCATTTCACAGTGTCAGTATACAGTGTGTGTGAGAGTTGATTTTATCTCTATTAATATAAATAAATAAATAACATAATTGTGTTTCAAGAATAAATACAAAACATAGAACATTGCTTAAGAAGTTTCTGGGATAACAGATAGCTCTGTATCGCATCACAACAAAACTGGAGGATGCTTTGAGGCCACCTAAAACAGTATACCTTGCAGCAAACAGTAAAAAAACAATATTTTGTTGTTGTTTTGTTGTTAATCGTGTGTGGGTATCGCTAGACTAGTTCAGGGGGGATGAATTGTCAACAAATTAGTCAGACATCCATGTGAGACATTCAATAAACATCCAAAGACAAAAACATCCATTTTTTGGGACACGTGTTTCTGTGCATTTTGTTTTTTTTGAACAGCTCTTGAACGATGCCACCTGACCCTGTGATCTCTTCACTGCTTCCCACCTCATCAACGCCGTCTGGTTTCTGAGTGGCGTGCGTCAGATCTCACCGAGAGAAGACGCCTTATGAATAGGTCTCTTTTGTCACGGAGTGGGTTTGAAGCACCTTTCACAATTTGCGTCCACACCCCTGGTATTGTGGAGCTTGTGTTTGAGAGGCTAGCGTATGCAAATAACCCCAGCGGTCTCTCTCTGATGTGCGGCTCTTGCATGCATTGAAGCGTCATGCGAGAGCAACTCTGAACTGCAAATGAAAGATTATAGCCCCAAGCTTGGCTGTCTAAAACATGGTGCAGTTTGAACCTTTCTACCAGAGCACATGTGATGTATACTCAATAATAACAATAAGTAACTCTTACTTCACTGTAAGAAATGAAAAGTCGAGTTTACTTAAAACAATTTTGCAAAATGTTGCTTCAGTTGAGTTAAGTAAACATAACTACTCTCTTTCAAGTTTTGTTTACCATTGAATGATGCTTAATAATAATAATAATAATAATTGGGAGATTATTTTGAAGTATAGGGTGAGCAATGTGTAGACTGACACTAGACACTAGGTTATTAGTATGCTAGCTAGCCTGCTGTTTCTTAGTGTAAAGTTGAAGAAGGTTGCTGAGGAAAATGCATGAACTGCGGCAATGTATTAGAGGGCATGGAAAGGAATCTGGGTGTCCCTGATCATTTTAAAACCTTTGTGTGGGTAAAAAAAAACAATACTAGTTTATTTTTAGTCATGGCCTCTGCTGAGCACGGGGCCCCTTAAATGTATCAGGATCCCCTCCTGCCAAGATGCCTGTGGTTAGACTGTGAGATTAAGGTTGAGACCAGTGAGTCATTGAGTGAGGAAACATGATGGGATATTGTGGGGTGTGATGGATGAAAGTGGGTTGTTGTAGGTCAGTGTTGGATACAAAGGCACACATGTTTAAGGATACAAGATAAAGATAGTTTAAGGTTCGGTTTAGGACTAGAGTTGGAGTTAGGGTCTCCAGAGAGCAAGGAGGTAAAAATGTAATTGTATGGCTGGACAAAATGATAAAGTAGGAGTGCGGAGTGATGTCTTAAGCCACATAAAGCAGCAGCTTTGAGAGAGTCATATTCGTAGACTATAAAGAGTAATTTGGAAGAGATAAGGTGTTGACAGTCAGTAGATTTAGATGATTTTAACGTAACAGATATAGATGAAGACATGTGAACGGTGGCCATGTATGATATATACTACAGAAAGGAGAGATATCAAAGCTTAAAGGAAGCTTAGAAATTCTATGTTAAATATGCACTCTTTGTTAGTTTTTCATTGCTGATTTCATTGTTGATTGAGTTCATTGTTCTGTAGCTTGAATGTTATCCTCTTTTCTAAGTTGGTTTAGATAAAAGTGTCTGCTAAATGCATAAATGCAAATGTAATGTAAATGTAAAGGAGAGATATGAAATCCTTAAGTGAAAAAGTACAAGTAAGCTTGATATTGCCCTCCCTTCCCCATCCCTTCAGGTCTCTCAGGCCTCCTAACCCCTATGGATTAGTGATATATGAGCATACAGTCTATGCAGATCAAATATATTTCATGTTTTGAAATATATCTAATTCCAATATATGTCCATATATTGTCCATATGTATTGTAACATATATGAAAATATTAAATATTGTCCACTTTAAGATTTTTTTGACATATAGGTTCATATATTTAAATATATTTACATGGTCACATGACCACGTGGGGGTGGAGTGCAGCTGACATCAAGGTATTGCTGCACATGCCAAAATGTCAACGCCTCACATAACATATAGTGTTAAAATCACATTAATCATCACTGAAATGAAAGTAATCAAAAATACAATGCATCATTGCACAAATTTAAAGGCTAGCCATATATTGAGTATGTAATGCACTTTGTGTTTGCTTGAATTTATTTTAATGCCTGGTACCATCAAGCAGATGACAATGTACAAGACTGGACTGTTGTCCTTGAGTGACGGGTGATAGTATTGATGGCATGTTCTCTGCTATGCCACTGAATGGGTGTCATCCAGGTTATAGCAAATACTGCAAACAACATTTAGTCCAAAAAAAAACATTTAGTTTGGCATTACAACTTTGCCATTTGTCACAGTGATGTCAAATTAGTTTATATTCTCATCCTATATATATATATATCTTATTATCATATTTTGAGAATGGGGTTCTCACTCATGGTTATCCTTACTATACTAAATCATCTGGTCTTTTGGACAATCAGCCAGATTTTGGTCAATTGTGTAATCTTGCATTTTGAGCAACTACACCAAACAAGAAAATAAATCAACATTAGAACTTCAAGGTGATATTTATCCATAATCCTACATTCGTACCCACTCACCAACATCTCAGGTCAGATTACAAGTATGTTGATAGTATGCTGTTCCACACCCCAGCCCAATTGGTGTCAGTAACACACCTAAGTTGGTTGCCAATCACCATCAAAATCTGAAAGAAGATGTAGTTGCCTTCCCTTCCCTCTATATGGGAAAATTACGATATGATTGTGTTAAATGTCAAATTCACATTAACATTATATATTTCATCTTTATATTGTAGCTGTCTATATAATTATTCTTCCCTTGATTTTTCCATTTGGAAAGCACACACAAAAGCAATACTTGTTTATATTTTGACTGAGTTATCATATTGTTCAGAGCTTGGCAGACCTGTCAGGATGATCTGCATGTTCCACAGGTGTCTGATATATAGCTGTGTTTTAAATGTGTGATTTCAAATAAATCAGAAAAAAAGCTTTGGTCTCATATCCCTCCTTTAATATAGGGTAGGAAGGGGTTAGAGGGAGAGTGTAGAAAGAGAGGGGGAGAACCCCCCCGCACACGCACACACACGTACACACACACGCACACACACACGCACACACACACACACACACACACACAGGCATACAGTGTTGTGCTAGTCATAACCAAGACAAACTACTCTGACACACACACACACACACACGCACACACACACACACACACACACACACACACACACACGTACACACACACACACACGACACGCACACACACACGCACGCAGGCATACAGTGTTCCCCACCAGACAACAGATAAATACAAACAGATGCACACACACACACACATACGTATTCTCTGTTACACACAGACTCTGTAGCATTGTGCTAGTCATAACCATGACACAGACACATACACACACACACTGCCTCTGTCTCTCAAACACACCTACACAACAATGCCCTCTGGTGTTCCCTCAGCCACCAAATGATGGCCACTGCCTGTGACATCCCCATGACAGCCTGCGTCCAAACTACACAAGCACAGTCTGTCATGTCTGTGTGTGTGTTTAAGAGAGAGAGAGAGAGAGAAAGCATTGCAAAGAGAACTAGAAACTGTGTTTGTGTGTGTGTGTGTGTGGGGAGGGGATATGTGTCTAGACTGACACCCTCAACAGAAGTGTAGTATATGCGAGCATGTCACATCACATGAATCAACAGAACATTCTGACTTCCTCTCCACCCTTCACTCACAAAGAGGAATAACTGCTCTCTCTCTCTCTCTCTCTCTCTCTCTCTCTCTCTCTCTCTTTCTATCTCTCTCTCTTTCTCTCCTCTGTGCTGTTGGTTAACAGCACAACACAGCAGAGAGGTCTCTTTGTTTGAGTGTCTTCTGGTTTCCTTGTTTGGTTTCACTATTAAGTAAACACACCAGGACAGTTGATCTGATCTGTGGTGTGTGTGTGTGTGGGTGTGTTTGTGTGTGTGGGTGTATCTGCCACAATGTAGAGCAAACGCTGCAACTTACTAGGTGACATGCAGAGGACAGTGGGTGGTCAAACACACAGCTGGGGGCAAAGAGCAGAATGAAGGATGGATAGAGAGAGAAAAAGAGAGAGGTGGAAAGAGCTGAAACAGCAGATTACATGAACCGCTGGGCATATTCAAACACCAGATCAAAAGAAGCACTAGGAGCACGGGGGTGCTTGCGCATAACGACAAGCAGAGATGGAAAGATAGAATGGGTGATGACAGAGAAAGAGAGAGAGAGAGAGACAGAGAGGGAGTGTAGATAGACAGATAGAGAGGGTGAATGTCAGAGATAGAGAGAGAGAGAGAGAGGGAGAAAAGAGAGAAGGAAAGAGAGAGAGAGGGTGAAGATAGACAGATAGAAAGGGAGAATGTCAGAGATAGAGGGAGAGGGAGGGAAAGAAGAGAGAAGGAGAGAGAGAAAGCGATGAACATTAGCAGTCTGAGCACACTCCCAGCTGTGCTTCAGACCTGCCACGCAGCCTCCTACCCATATGCACATGTTGTATGGCTCCCACAAGTCTCTGCCTCTCTCTCTCTCTCTTTCTCTCTCTCTCTTTACTTCTCTCTCTCTGTCTGTCTCACTCCTTCTCTGTATGTCTTCCCTTCTCTTTTGCTGCTCTTCTCTGTCCTCCTTTGTAGCTACAGGCTGGGTTTCCTGTGGCTTCTCCCCAGCTCAGAAGCTTCTCAGCTGGGGGAAACTCACGCTGGATCTCCCCCTCTCTTTCTCTTTCTGACTCTCTTGTCCACCACAGCCCCTCCTAAGACTTGTGGAAAAGCCGGCAGTCCCCCTCTTCCACCACCGCTCTCTCTCTCGCTCTTTCTCTCTCTCTCTCTTTCTTTCTTTCTCTGTGTTTCTCATGATCTGCCTTTTTCTCTCTCTCTCCTCCCCTTCTCTCCCCCTCTCTCGTTAAAAAAACAGGCTCCCCTCCACGTTCAAATCAAGCTGCTCCTCTCATGTCTCGGTCCCCCTTCCCCCGACCCTTGTCTCGGCGCTTCCTACCTCGAGTGCAGCCTCTTGCTTGCCAGATCCTGCTCCACGCTGTTAGCCGCCGAGTGAGCCATGGGCTACCTCCACTCAGCCGCCCTCCACAGTCCTGTCCAGTCCAGCTGCTCAAATCTTTTCCTCCGTCCTCCTGTAAGAAATCTCTCACTCTCCTCTCTCTCTCTCTCTCTCTCGCTCTCTCTCTCTCTCTCGCTGTCTCCTCTGCCTCCCTCTCTACGCGAAGGCAATGGCAGCTGCTGAGGAAGTGAGGTATTGAGCAAATAAACCATAAAGAGAAAGCCCCTCCCCCCAGCCGTGACATCACAGGCCACAGAGCCGTGCACGAGCGAAAGAAAACAGCTACTGGCTTAGCTGGATAGGAGTCAACCAATATGTGTGTGTGTGTGTGTGTGTGTGTGTGTGTGTGTGTGAGTAATAGCAAAAGACACTGTCTGACGCACAGACATACACAGACACACACACACACACACACAAGCACACCCACAAACACAGTTTTTAGCAGATGCTGAAAACATTCTCACTGATTTCCACTTGGATTTCTCTACATGAATATTTAGAAACTGTGAGATTCTCTCGCTTTCTGGCTCATGCCCTAGATTCTCTCTCTTTCTGTTTCTCTCTCACTTTCTCTCTCCCTCTCTCTCTCTCTCTCTCTCTCCCTGGGACTGTCTGCATTTTGGTACCCCTCCCCCTGCTATCTCTCTCACTCTCTTTCTCTCTCTCTTAACCTTTTCTTTGCCCTCTCCACTCTTTCTATTGTTTTTCTTTCCCCCTCTTTCACTCTCTCTTCTGTTCAGTCTATTCCTCCCCCTATTCTTCAACTCATATTCAACAGAAGCTTTATTTCCATGGCAATGTTGGGTATTGCAAAGCATTTGAATCTGGGGGTGTAACACTGTATTTATTGTCTACACTAAGCATATTGTACAAACAGAACTCACACCCCGTCTCGTTCTCTCGATCTATTCTCCCTCCTGTTATCCTTTTCTTGTTATTTTTCTTCATCTTTCTTTCTCACTTTCTCCTTACTTTCATTTGATTCCCTTCCTCCTGTGTCCAGTGGTAGTGAGTGGCTGTGCTCTATGTGGCCTGCATTGTCAGTGTGTCTGCGTGTGTGTTTTCTGTCAACAGATTAGCAGGCCTGGGGTCCCAGTGAAAGGCCAAGAGGACTGAGCCAACATCAAGGGTGTCAGGTGACAGCACCAACTTCTACTGTAGTACTTCTCTCTCTCTTTCTCTCTCTCTCTCGCTCTCTCACACACACACACACACACTTTCTGTGTGTGTGTGCATGTGTATGTGCCCATGTGTATGTGTGTGTGCGTGTGTGTGTGTGTGTGTGTATGTGCCCATGTGTATGTGTGTGTGTGTGTGTGTGTGTGTGGTATGTGTGCAGTGCAGCAGTGCATGCATTATATCTTGCCCCTTGACAGGGGTGACTTCAGGCAGGCTCTGGAAACTCCAGACCACACAGAGATTTACTGGAGTAAAAGAGAACAGTGTCTGGCATCGGCACTGCCAGTGTGTATCTTATCTTTTAAACACGCTCCGAGGCCTCGTACAGAACTCCGTAAGACATGAGACAGACTGCAGCCCCGTCTACACAAACACACTCAAATCAGAGTAAAGATGAACACAAAGGGAACAGAGATGTTTTGTGATTATTTATCCACATGACACAGACGCAGATGAGCTCTCAAGATATCATGTGGACATGAATCTTTCGGAAAACAGGAATAACATTGTTTTAAAGATACTTGATTATCGAGAGGACAAGGTCGATGTATACAGCGGTGACACAAGATTAAAATATTATAAGACTTGAAGGGATAGCTCAGAGTTAATCAACATATAGCCCTGTTTTTAGAGGTTGCCGACTGCTGTCCGTAGGAATAAAAATGAGACAGTTTGGTTCAACATAGACTAAATTTGCAAACCAGCAGCTAAAGCTAACTAAACGAGGCACAGTAAAACTAAACATAAACAAAGTTTCCTTGCCTTCATCAGTTAGCAATGTTGGCTACTGTTTTGCTGTTCAGTGTAGGTTGTACCAAATTGTCTTGTTCTTACACCTACCGTGGGCAGTGTTAGCACAGCAGTTAGGGAACCTGGCTAGCATGCTAGTAGTCTGGAAATTGTGGGTTTGAATCCCGGCTGCCACCGTTGTGCCCTTGAGCAAGGCACTTAACCCTAAGTTGCTCTAGGAGAAACCGGCCCTGATTTAATTCATAGTTGACAAATGTAAGTCGCTTTGGATATGCTGAATGCGTAAATGTACCGTCAGCAAAAATGTACAGTTACGCATGCGAAATGCATAAATGTACCGTTGACTACAGACTATTGCAGTAAGACTTTTGGACAGCACATTGCTGTCTGTTTTTCTGTTTTAGTCAGATAAAGGGTTAGGAATATTCACTGACACTATACACAAAACAGTGTAGACAGTGAGAGTTGGCCTTTACGGTAATGGCCTTTACACAGTTCAAATGTATGTGTGTGTGTGTGTATATGTGTGTGTGTGTGTGTTTGTGTGTGTGTGGGTGTTTGTGTATGTGTGTGTGCGTGCGTTCATCTGAGGATCCATTTGAACTGATGAGAGAGCGTGGATGATGGAGTCAACACAGTAAGTATGAAGATATCTCAGATATCTCCAAACAGAGACTATTTGGAAATGGACGTTGTTATTTCACTGGGTCTGTGTGTGGTTCGACGGAGTGTTTAAAGTGAGAGACTAAGAAAAGCTTACTCTTTATGTTTGTGCAGGGAAAGACAGAGAGAGAAGAATATAGAGAAAAGGAGAGAGTGATAGAAAAAGCAAGAAAGAAAGAGAGAGAGAGAGTACAGCTGGGCCTACCATCTGCGCATAGCTGAGGTTTTTATGAGTGGCACATATTTTAGCATACAAGCTCGCTCTTGAGAAAAGATTTCCCTCTAAGTCAGCCAGACAAGCCAGATAGCAGTTTAGTCTAGAATATCTCGGAAATTGACTCACCCAAGAACATTCTATATGGTCAGGTCAGGGCCATGTTTCAGTAGTTCAGGTAACACTTTAGATTTACGACCTATTAAGTACTGGGTAAGGAGTAGGTAAGAATGACGTAAGAAAAAATATCAGGGAGAAACTTTGCATGTAATGTTTGCATAATTACAAAGTAAGTACCAGTCATGTGACCTTAATAACAACAGCAGCATCAAAATAAATACTCTGTAGCAGGGGATAAATAGAGTACATACTGCGTAAATAGGCTGGAATGACACAGACTACATGAAACTTATCTGCTTAATCTGTATGACATTGCCTTCCTACGTTGCAGACATCACATAATTTTACCCCTGAGCTAATTATATTAGCCGGTTTCTATAGTTTGCAACTTTGAGAAGTCAAAATAAGGAATGTTTTCACTCAAATACCGGACAAATTGGTATTTTACAGAATAGTTGGCAACCCTAAGTGCTTTCTACATCCCTCCTAAAGGTTACATTTATTTCACATATTTTTGTTGAGTCAATAAACAGCCCCACCATTCAAAACGCTACACTTTTGATTTCAGGTGTTACATTCACACGATATCAAATGCACCAGAACACATCAGCAGTAGTCCAGGCAACATAATGTTCTCTTCACTTCATCCTCACGCTGGACAACCAGGCTAGGCTAGACCAGACAAAGGCACTGTTCCGACCAAACGCTATTTTCAGTGCATGTGTCAACGTGTCAGTGTGGCATTGATGGTGTTTGCAGGGGTTTTTCATACCTTTTAAGTAATCACACTTCAAGTAAGTGTTCTGAGGCTATAATATGTTCATCAGTAAGCATGCAATGAACTGCGTTTTTGATATGTTGATACACTTCATAACATTGCATTCTTAATGTGTTGCTGGAAAGGATGAAGATCGCCCATCATTATCACTCAAGCCTGGCAGCTGCTGGTGGATGTTGTTGGCATCAACAGGTTCTGCTGTACATAACACCACTTACATGCATTCACTCTGATGGTATTATGGTGGACAGCCAGTATCATAAGGGCTGAATTATCATTCCTCACCATGCGCCACAGATAACAACCTTCTACAAGACACAGAGACAGTATTCCATCCGATAACATGTCAACATGTCATGAGCGCTAAGATTACGTACAATTAACGACCATAATAAACACACACACCAACCAGAAACTCTTGGGACACGTCCAGGTTTACGCCACATATGAATATTAAAGAAATAGTTTTACCTGCTCATGGGAGTAAGTGTTCTGTGCACGCTGTAACAGCATCCAGGAGGCAGGCGTGTACTTGCACATGAGCCTGAGGGGCTCCAGAGGATGAGCCTGAATGTTCAAGTTTCATCACCATTTTTCATTTCCT
>PYXC01001715.1:335000-350000 GCA_015244755.2 Tenualosa ilisha | reverse complement strand
AACACAGCATGCACATAAAGTCTGGCATAGATGTGTTTAATGAAATGCATTCTCAAGCAAAGACAGTGTTTTGTAGTGCAATCCCTTCATTGTGGATAAAAGACCCTATATTAATGGACATGTGGAGGTCATAGGGTGCTCTGAGGCCACAAACTCTAAGGATGTCTGTCCTCTAACTTTTTGGCGGGTTACCCACAACGGGAGAGTATGAGATGAGCAGTGTTGGGCAAATTATTAGTTATAGTTATTAGTTCCTTCTCAAAAAGTAATTCCATTAGTAACTTTTTTACTTTTTAATGCAGCCTAATCTACTTTCATGGCATTCAGCAGCTTTTATATCAAGGAAAATATTTAGCTTATGATTATTTTTGTTTTTGCAGACATCTCAACCTAGGAAGTGTGCCTAACTGCCTAACTTTTGTTTTGGGGTAGGGGGATTGTTTGGAATTTGGCATAAGAATCATGATAGTGGGATTCTATAACTTAGCAATTTGAAGAAACATGTAGGCCTACTGACACATTTTATTTATTTTCATATGTTGTGCATTGTATATATTGAATAAATGTTGTGCATATGTATATATGTAGCACAGAGATGAATGGGTGTGAAATAGTCAAAGAGCTGAAGCATGGGCTGGCCGTATAGTGCTGAAATGCACAAGGGTCGAGTTTGACATTGCAGACATGGCACGGATGGCCTGTGAACAACTTCTGTCATGGACAACACTTTGGGATGTGCGGGGCGCTGGATGGGGATATCGGAGACAATATTCGAAATTCGACCATTTAAAAACATTACATCCGCGATCTGTAGGGTATTCTGATCATTTTGATATACCGTTTGTAATATATGGGTAAAGATTGTGATACTGCACCAAAAAGAATAGTGTGAGAGACGGACGCAGCATATAGCTGCATAGCCTATTATTGGGCTAATTTTGATGAAGGGTTAAGTCAACAATGATTTTCTCGCGAACAGCAACCAAGGATTCTTGAGCAACTAGGGAGTGGCAGTGTTGGAAAGCTGCAGTTACACTTTCACTTGCAGTTTCACAGAGGTGTGACGAGAACTACGTGGGTAATAAAGTCTTATAGGAAAGAATGTGGTGCTATGTACGCTTAAATCGGGCCTACAGGTTAATTATTGGAACGCTTTCAGTAATGACAACGGCGTTTTAAGAATGGAGAAAGTAGCCTAACTAATTAAATTATTCGTTAATGGAAAAAATAACGCCGGTATTTTTGACGCCGCTATGCCCATCACTGGAGGTAAGATGAGCTAAGGTCAGTTTCACCTTCTGGCCACTAGAGGTCAGTCTGAGCTCTATGTCCACCTTTAGTCACAGGAGACAAGAGAGCGTCATGGCTCCAGCCCTCTCTCAGCTGTCTTTAAGGCCATAGAGATCTCATTTGACCTGTAGTACCCTACCATGAGCCAGAAAATAGGATAATGAATTTGATATGGAATTTGGCATGGGGGAAAGAAATCTGTTCTTTGTTGTGTGTTGTGTTTTGTGTTTTGAAGAATATTATTAGTTTACAAGAATTATGATTTTGGTTATGCTATTTGCCAGACAAATTTTTAAAAAGTCTTTAAAAAATCCCCCAAATTGTCCCACAACAACCCCAAATTATTTCACAAAAACGATCTAAAAACAAATGTATTATTATTATTACTATTATTATTATTATTATTTACAATTCTTGTCTGGATAAATATTTCCACAGAACTTCCTATCCAGACATATGTGAAGGTAATTTAGTGAAGGTGGGCTCCAGGCCTTTCTCTCTGGGTCTGTTTTCTAATGAGAGCTTTGAATCTGAAAAACAAGCTGTTTTGTGTTGCCCTGGGGAGCCTGCGGGTTTGTTTGTGTTCTAATCCCAGTCCAGAGTGTAGAGCTTTTACTGTGACCCAGGGCAACACTGGAACCGCTTATTATGGGCTGCAAGAAAAACTAAGACTAAATGAGATTTGAGTAAGCTGATTGGAGATTTAAAATGAAATTTATTTCATTTTTTTAACTGCCCATTTTGTAAAAACAGGAACCATCTGTCTGTGTTACCTTATCATATATTGTTATTGTTATGTCCATTGTCCCGGTACATTAAGACTCAATAGGCTTGACTGACGGATGGTGGCAGTTTGGATACTCACTTACTAAGTAGGATTCACAGGAAGCCAGTTCTGCAATAACATTACACAGGTTTTATAAAAGAGCAGATCCCATTGTACACTGAAGATCTATCAATTTAGTTCACCCATTCATATATTTTTTTCATTCAAATGTAAAATCAATGTCTTCATTAGGTTTGTGTCCTTATAGCCTATTTGAAATATTGTGTCATGGTCATGTTGTTTCTACTGACATGTGGATGATACGTATTAATTGATAATATAAAAATTTTGACAAAATTCTTCGGAGTTATTTTTATTAGTTTTTTTTTTGCACAGGGAACTATAAAAGTTTACAAGTTGATTGGATCAGGTTCACTGAGATATTATATGTACACTAATGGAATAATGTGTTTTTCATATCTATGAATAATTAGTACTTGTTCCACATATGGTAAGCTAATGACAGGAGATTTTAAAGAGGGCGAGATATTCCTCTCTCTCGAGACGGAGGGTCAGCATGAGCTGTATTGGGATTCCTGCATGATAAATTGCTCCCTTATCTGACATTCAGTCGCAGGAAAGAGATTAATGTAACGCGTTTGCATGTGTGCATTTTCACAATCACTCCCCGGGATCTGGTTCGACTCTACGCACTTTGTCAGATAGACAGTGAAATGGCAGGTGTTTTCAGTACGCAAATTGATCCTCTGCCCGTGCATATGCAGTGATTTTATTATTCCTCTACATTCCATATTGTGAATATGTGCCAGGGCCTGAGAGGGAGTTTATTATTATAATGCGGAGAACTGCATAAGATTACTGTGAGTGACGTGGCTACACCTGAAACATCTATAAAAAATCTCACCAATGTACAAATGGAAGAAACAAAAAAGGACAACAGGACAAAGGACAACAGGACAATTTTCAAGACCAAGATTTATTTATATATATATATATATATATATATACACACACACCCTACATCCTTATCTTTCTGTACAGTTTTATAAATAGTTATGTTTATCATTTTGATATAATTACCCATAAAATGGATGGAAATCTATATATTTGTTTTTAATAATGTGTCATATTACAGTAACAGTATTTTTTTCAGTAGACCATAGACTGAACATACATACATCTCTTACTTAGTGAGACACTGTACGTGTGGGTTTCAGTTCAGTGTTCATCGAAAATCATCTTGTCCGTGGAACCAGGGTTGGCTTTCTTGAGAGTCGGTTCCTACATGGCTAAATCCGTATCGAATTAATCTAACTCAAGGTCAGCAGCTTTCTGTCTGGATGTTCATGTCACCCTAACTGGATGGTAGGGGGACCCTACTCTGCACCTTCACCTATTCTGGGCAGGGGTTTTACTGCCCTGGGCACAAGGGGGGCTCTGCTGGTGGTGCTGCTGGTGGGAGTGGGACAAAGACTGACAGGCACTGGACTCTAGATCAGGCAACTGGGTGGATCTGAGATCAACATGACTAGACCCTGCGGTACAGGATTAAGTTATAATGTCTGTCAGACTAGGTGCGTATCTGACCCAGAGCCAATAGAATTCTGTCCGGTACTCATTAGAACCACATCAGGGCCAGACCCTAGCCACAGTCAAACCAGTGTGGGGCGATGGTGGTGCAGGTGGTAGCAAGATACTGAACCCCAAATTGCTCCCGGTGGCAGGTTGGTGCCTTGCATTAGAGCCTCCACCACTGGTGTGTGAATGGCTGAATGTGAAGCATACACTGTAAAGCGCTTTGAGTACTGGTAGGAGTAGAAAAGCACTATATAAATGCAGTCTATTTACTAGTGTTGTCCCTTATCCAGATAAGATACTCACTGTAGTATGCATGTGGTAACTTCTACATGTCTATAGTATGCAAGACTTCAAGTGACATACAGTATATTTTATCATTAATGGGTGTGTATGCATTTCTGTGACTGTGTGAATGTTCACCCTTCACACTGAGACATTGACTGTGTGTGGATGGACACAAAGTCAACAAGATAGCACAACAACAAGTATATCTAGCTGTCATATCCATAGCTGTTCAAGTGCATATCCATAAAAAAGTATGATTAGGACCTTGACCATGGCTTACAAGGGTCAAGCGCTGAGTGAGTGTTATTGTGATATCCTAAGAGTTGAGTGCCAACTGTTAAAATGTGTGTGTGTGTGTGTGTTGTGTTGTGTGTGTGTGTAGTGTGGTGAGAGTTCATTGTGTGTGTGTGTGGTGTGTGTGTGTGTGTGTGTGTGTGTGTGTGTATTGTGTGTGTGTGTGTGTGTGTGTGTTGCGTTGTGTTTGTGTGTAGTATGGTGAGAGTTCATTGATTGTGTGTGTGTGTGTGTGTGTGTGTGTGTGTGTGTGTGTGTGTGTGTGTGTGTGTGTTGTGTTGTGTGTGTGTAGTGTGGTGAGAGTTCATTGACTGTGTGTGTGTGTGTGTGTGTGTGTGTGTGTGTGTGTCTGCGTGTGTGTTTATAAATGTGTGTGTTGTAGCTTGTGTGTGTTTCCCTTGTGTGCACATCATTAGGTCTTCCTGTGCTGATCCTCATCAAATGGCCAATTGGTCTCTGGAGACTCACTGACCTGTCTGTCTCCAGCAGCAGCACCAGCATCAGCACAAGTGGAAGCCCCCTGGGGGCCCAGGGTTCAGGCTGGCCCCTGCCCAGGGAGAGTGAGGGCAGGGCGGGGAGGAGTCCAGCAGGGAAGTCCCCCTCCTACCTCTCCTCCAGTCTACACCCACATCGACCATACGCCACATAAACAATAACACAACACCACCAGCAAGGCAGCGTGTGCCGGGGGGAGGAGGTTATAGTGTGTGTGTGTGTGTGTGTTTGTTAAGAGGAGAGATGGAGGGAGGAGGGAGATGGGGGGCTATGGGGAGGGGGACAAACCAATTTGCCTAATGAGAAAGTACAAGCAAATCTTCCCAAAGCCCAGCTCTTCAGTGCAGTCTGGAGCAAGGCTGGAAGGGGGGGTGGATCCCAGGGCATTGTCATCCTTCCCAGCCCCTGCTCCTTCTGGCCCCCACACAAGGCTGAAGACTCTTAGCTGGCCGGTAAACCCTCTTAAAACTCCAGCTCTGGCCTCCAATCCCAAGACAAGGCTGCCCTGCACAGGCCAATCCCCTTACTCTAATGGCCATTTTGCCCCTGACTTCTGTACGCTTGAGCCATAATGCCTTTCTCCGGCCTCCCGGGTAAGCTGGTAAGAGCTGAGGATTGTGGGAGCTTCGGACGACACGGCAGCTTCTGTCCTGGCGTATACAGCAGCGGCAGTGTGAGAGAGGAGAGAGAGGGAGAGAAAGAGAGAGAGGATGTGAGAGGTACATTTACAAATGAGCAGCCTGATTTTCTCATTTTACCATAATACTCTGGGAGCCATATTGTTTCAGCTCATTGTGTAATGGTTATTAGTTTAATATGTTTTTAGTTCCCCTCCTCTCTCTCCCTCTCTCTCTCTCTCTCTCTCTCTCTCTGTCACTTTCTTTTCCTCTTTCCTCTCTCATTCTCTCTGTTTGTTTACATTCTAAAGCTTCTGCCCTTGTTTTTGTGACCCTAATGGAGGCTCTTAGAGTGAGATTATACCATCTTAAGAAGCCCCCTCTTAATGGTCTTTCATTATCATGACCTCACAGCACTCGTAAACCTTTGACTTTTCATTTTCAGTTTGCCTTCTCGGCCAAAGCCAAATGTTTTTTATCATAATTGATGAAGATTCGCGGATGTTCGCATTCTGTATTCCATTCAGAGAGTACGGCCTCAGTATGGGATAACATGGCAATTCTCAGGTCCCAAATGTCATATACTATCCTATGCTGTTTTGATAGAGTGCATTCTGGGACATATATATGTACTTTTGGTCTGGGCGGAGACCATGCATGCTCCCCTGCAAGCTGTTGCATGGTTGTCATGCAAGGAGCTCAGCACCAGCTGTGCATCGACCAGTATAGGCCAGTTGGACGCATTGTCTGGTCGTGACCCCGAGTCCTAATGTGGACAGACAAGCGGTCAGGTAGCACAAGCAAATCCCTAAACACACACACACACACACACACAGACACACTCTCTCTCTCTCTCTCTCTCTCTCTGCTTTGTCTGCATGTGTCCTTGCTTGACCCCTCCCTGTCTTCTTCTCTCCTCTTTCTCTCCCCCCTCTTTCCCCTCTCTGATCCACTTGTCATCACTCTCACTTCCTCTCTCTCTCTCTCTCTCTCTCTGCCATTGTTTTGAGAAAGAGAATAGGTTTTGCTGGTTACTCCAGCCCAAACTTTTTTGCAGTGTTGGACTGCTATAGCACAGAGGAAGAGGAGGAGGAGGAGGAGGAGGAGGAGAGAGACAGCTGATCCATCTGTTGAGCTGCAGACTCCCCCTTTGTGTCTCCGCGTCTCTCCATTCCATCTCTGTCTATCAGACTTCTCCCTTGTGGCCCACCCAAAACATCACTCCATTCATCCTCTAAGGGCCTCACGACTCTAGAGACATTATTTACAGCATTTGTTTCCACACTCAAACACAATACAAACACTTTTTAAGATGTCATGTTTCTTTGTGATTTATTAGGTGTGTTTAAAGGTTGTCCTGTCAGTCTCCCCATCACATGACTCTCATCAGCTTGCTTTCTTGCATACCCTTTTCTGTCTTGTGTTTGTTGAGTGGAAAATAAAACAGAATAAGATGATAAACATTTGAAATCATCAAAATTTCTCCACTCATCTGATTGACAGTGTATTACAGTAATTCATTGGAATATATATACACATTCACACTCTTCCTGAAATTATACTTTTTTAAAGATGTCTTCTTGCTCAAAGAAAACATCTAAAAAGAATATAAATCACTGTCTTGCTTGAGTGGCCTGAAGCTCTCGCTGTATATGAGGAAGTCACATCCTCGTTTTTAGTAATCTTGGTGAAGGTAAATTTAAGTGACTGGACAGAGGGGGGCAGTGTTCAACAGGTCCTCTCACTCCTCCCCACCTGGTCTTGATACTAGACAGTGATAATGATAATGACCACTGCTCCCATTTTCAGAGTCATCGCCAGACAGGGAGAAGTACCACTTGTTTACTGTCAGACATGAAGCTGGTCAGAGTTACCAAATTTAACTTCAAAAAAAGAAATACAAGTTTCTGTTTCTGTTTAAATATAAGTGCACTGCACTTGTATGCAATACTCCAAAGCACTGCATTGTGTTATGATCATATTTGAGATGCTGAACTCTCTCACATTTGGGATATTTTCACATGGTTTGCCACTGTTTTTTGTCTGTGCTCTGAAAATGTATTTCTATACTTCTCTCTCTCTCTCTCTCTCTCTCTCTGTCGCACACAGACACACATGCACCAATGCATAAATGTATAAATACACAAATGTGTGCGCAGAGAAAGAGAAAGAGAGAGAGAGAGAGGGAGTGTGTGTGTGTGTAGAGTACCTGGATTGCGTTACCTTTTCATGGTGACGTTGGCTAGTAACCAGCTGCTGATGGGCTAGTCTGGCTCCTGTCAAACATGGGTTCCTGTTTCACATCGTTGCCATGGTAGCTGTTCACACACTCAGGTTTCTGCCAGATGGAGTCTTTACTGTCACTCAGTCCCCACCTGAGTACACACACACACCATACACACCAAACACACTCAAAAATACACACTAATGTATACAAACATACAGTAGATATCTCTCTATCACACACCCACACACTCACACACACTCACAGATAAACAGAGATACTATATGTAATTGAATACAGGCACACAAACAAAACACACATGTATGCATTCACAAACACAACTTTGTCACATTCACATGCATACACACAAACACACACACACACAAACACATATGCACATAAACAAATATAAAAAATTAGGTGATTCTAAATCCCTTACACACACACACATATATATGAAGCAAAACCAAACAAAAATGAATTTGCAGAAATATATTGACATAATTTTGATGATGAAACTTTATTATCAGTCCACCATGGATTGTTTTTACTTATATACATATGTGTGTGTGTATATATACTACACAGAGACTACACACTGCCGTTCTCATCCTTCTCTTCATGTCCCAGTGTCTGAGGGGTCTAATCTTGGACAGCTGTGAGAGACATGAGCCTGGAAAAGGCTCCAGAGACTCCAAGGGCCTCCCACTGAGAGCAGGGAAACCCTCACCCCGCCTGCCCAACTTGAGGGGCCTCGAGGTGGGCTAGAGCTAGGGTGGGGGTGGAGAGAACATGCATGGTGGGTTTATGTTCCTGAGCCCTGGGTCTCTCTACTGGGGTCTCCCTGCCTACACAGGGGGGAACCACAAGGCACGGTTGGGAGGGCTTAGCTTAGTTAGTGCCTGTCCTGTCTGCTGCCGCTCTCCTGGATCTTGGCCTACTTTGGGAGAGGTGAATTTGGGACACCCCGAGAGGAGTCGAGTGGGGTAGGTGGGGGTGGAGGGGGAGATTAAGGGCTGCGCTCCAGCTTGGGATTTTAGGCCCTGATGTCAGACACTTAAAGTCTGCCAGGGATTAAGATGAAGAGGAGAAGTAAGACCACGCCAGGCCTGTTGTGCCCCTGAACATCTCCTGTCTGTGTGTTTGTGTGTGTGTGTGTGTGTGTGTGTGCAGGACAAACCCCCACACAGACTCACACACAGAGCAAACCAGTGGGTGGGACAGAGAAACAAAATGACAGAGGTCAAAAAAAAACATGTTGTGATGATATGACTTAATGCATCTCCTAATTTTTACGTGAGAGGAGTCATCTGATCTAATGCTCTGGTGTTGTTTGTTCTATTGTCATAGGACTTAATTCTTTAATGGTGTTTTTGGTTGCTCTTTACAATAAAGAGCACATCAAAGGCTAAAGGGCAAACAGAGGTGCTGTCAGGCAGGCTTCTGTGTGTGTGTGTGTGTATGTTTGAAGGGGCTGAGTGGGGTGGCATGGTTCAAAGGGCCCTAAACTGTCAGAAGCCTCTATGTAATAACAACTCTGTTGTGCAAACCTGAGCATAAACAATAGCAATTCAGGAGGGAAAGCTACTCTCGGTAATAGACTGTAGATACATACATACATACATACATACATAATGTACATACATCCTCTAGAAAGCTGGGTTATGTTAAGCTACAGTAGATTATATGTTTTTTTAATAATGTAGCATTTTTTGTAATACTGGTATTCTGTGAAAATGTCCTCTCAATTCACTAGTTTCTTCATTTTCTTAGAGTGCTGTTAAAAAATCAGTCTCCTTACACAGCCCTGGCTGTGTCAACTGGAAACAAACAATTCCTGTCTCTCAAGCAGTAACTAAATGCTAGGTACTGAAGGGAGTGTTTAGTGTGGTGCTTGGTTCAGAAATGTCCCTCTGAACAATAAGTCTTCTAAGAGAAATGAACATTAGCACATACATAAACAACAAGCACAACTTTATTCATTATCACTTTTGGTTGTAGATGACATCTAACTATTCTGTCTCTTACATGGTTCTCTAAGCTATACCCCTCCATGATTGGGCATGCATGCCACAGTGTCTGTCGAACAGCTTTCCCAATTCATCTGATGAGACCTGAAGTCACCTGAGAATTAAACTTTCAATGACAAAGACATGATTGGTCACATCATTTTGTTTTGTGTTCAAATAAATAACAGAATGACAATTTTGTTAGCCTAGTCACATTGACATCCTGTAGCGTGGCGTGACATTCACATGTGACGTTATTCACACATCGGTGTAATGTTTCAGACTGACTCACCCTTCTTCGTCACCGGATGACGAGCTTTTATGAGTTTGGCTGATGTCATTGTAGAATTAGGCTAAGCACTCGCTCCTGAGTGGCAGAGCACTGACCTGCGGTTCAGAGCACAGGCACCCCATGCCACTCAGAATGCGAGTTATCTGATGGAATTGGAGATTTCAGACGGCTCAGATCAGATCGGACTGAAAACTGTGCCCTCACACCACATACCTTGGGGCTGATACAATACTAATACTCGGTTGCATGTTGCCATCAAACTGTCTGTAAGGAGAACATTACACCGGCAGAGTTCAAGTCTTCAAGGTCACTTGTATTCAAACAATAAGCTGATTTCCAATACACTTTATGTATAAAAAACGAGCGTTTGAGTGTCTTGTGAACTTTCCTGAGCTGGGGCAGTCACTGGCCATTGCAGTCTACCCTGTGACTGTGTAACCCTGTCTCATTTAACCCTCATGTTATGCACGTTTCATGGTTACAACCTTGGTGTTCCAGTCAAAAAAGGGCTAAAGCATTTTTAACCTAAAATAATGCCTATATTATCAATGATTATCATCACATTTTGTGATAGACCTTTTTACAAACTTATGCTCTCTTGAGCATCACAATTTTAAAACGTTAGCGTACTATTTATGGCCTGTAGGCCTTGCTGAACAAAGCCTATGTAATTCAGGAAGGGAGAGATTTTATTGGAAATAGGTTTTAGGTGGAGGCTGTCACTAGAAGCAAAAATAGGAAGTAAGGGGTGTGTTTATGTTTGTGTAAGTGAACACAAACACATTTACACTGTCCATCTGATCTGTAGGTAAGACTGTATGTGCCTGACAACAATTTTTGTACATTTACTACCATCTTACCCATTCATTTTCTTATATTAAGGTCACACCACAGGTATAACAAAGTTGAATAAAATACCCAAAATGTTATGAAGTGATTAGAAAATGATTCGAATTTGTGTTATTAGTTCAGATAGCCTGTGTGAAAAAAGTCATGGAGCCCCATGACCATCCAATTAGATTAAGTATATTTTTTAGAGGGAAAAAATGTGATAGTGATAATTGATGTTTCACCTGAACATGTGACTATATCCACAAATACTATATCATTGCTGCCTTGCCCATGTCTGTGTTTGAGTTTCATCTTAAGGTATATCACCATACTGAACACTGTATATCATTGGTGTCTAGCCAGTATGCCTAACAGAATCAAACCCTCCATCACCATATTATGGAGGTCTAGCCTAGGTGCCTGTGTCTTGCCATAATTCACTGAAGCCAACCCTATATCTATGACTAGAGCTGAAGATTAATTCTGAGGGTCCTGGGTTAGGAGTCATGTTAGTGGACAGTGAGGTGGCACCTAAGAAGATATGTGGCCATCCCGATTTCAGGGCCAGCCTCCTTCCAGTCCCCTGAGTCCAGCACGCTAAGAGAGGGAGGCCCCTAGGGAGAAGCTCCTCGGCCCCTGGTCTTTGTCTGGGTCCTGGGCCCCTCCACCCTAAAACCCTCCCCTCCTAGCCTTCTGGAGGGTCCTTGGTTTGGTTTGCTGCTCATCGTCCTCCTCCAGGAAACTAGGTCACCAGGCCGAGACTGTGGGATTACAGAGCAGAGAGTTGTGTGTGTGTGTGTTAGTGTGTGTTTTGTGTGAGTGTATGTGTGTGTGTTTTTGTGTCTCATCCGTGATTTCTAAATCCTGTCCCTACCCCATGAAAAAAGAAACAACAGCAACAGACCACAGCTTGACCTAGGGCATCCTCTGTGGCTCTTCAAACCACACACACACAAACACACAGAGAGAGAGAGAGAGAGAGGGAGAGAATCACTGTTAATCTCTACATAGTCTGTGTGTACATAGGTGTTCCTATGACTAAACAAAATAATCTCAAGGAGGAGGTTCTTTAGGTTGCCATACAGTAGTCCTATTGGGTCACCTGTCTCCTGAAAAGGACTTCATCCTCCACACACACACACACACACACACACACACACAAATACAACTTAGAGGAGACTTAGAGTTAAGAACAGACAAATGTCAACCACTCTAATATGGGTCTTTGCCATCCACCTGCCCGATTCAGCCCGGTCGTCCGATGAATTGTTTTCTAATTTACGGAATCAAGAGCAGCTCAGCAATAATGCCATCTAATAACGGAGCAATGATGAATGTGTGCTTTTAAACACTTGACCTCCTCTGATCCTCCAGGCAGCCCATTTCTCCTGGGCGCTCTGACACCTCTTGTGATTAATCAGCAGATGAATTACAAATAATAAATACATTCATTTTGCAAGGGGATGATTACAGCCATCATTAACAGAGTTTGCTCCCCCACCCCCTCAACTCACAGAGAGAGAAAGAGAGAGACAGAGAGAGAGAGAGAGAATGAGAGAGGCTGTGGAGGGTGTTAGAGGAGAAGACAGGAGGAGAAAACGTGAGGATGGAGAGAAGACAGGACCAAGGAAGGATGGAGTAAGAATGGACATCTCCATTTATCTTTTGTTGCTTGGCAAACAAGAAGATAAGCGAGCACAGAAATATAAAAGATTTTTGACATGAAAAAATAACAAAGAAAAGAACTAAGGTAAAAGAGTAAATGCATATGATCGATTGAACTAACATAAACAGTGAGACAGTGCATACTACCCATTTATACAAAAAAGGATCAAGAAGAATGTTCCAGAACCAAGCAACTGGAAATTGCCTCACCATGTTTAGTTTTGAGAGTGGTTATTACAAACAGGATTGTATCCAGTGATCTAATTGGCCTATCAGGTAATACTGAACTAAATCTGAGAGGCATTTCCTGCTTAGGTATTAAAGTATGGTCATTTATGTAAGATAAAAAGAAACCTGATTTAAAGATCCTAGTAAGATATGAAGAAACCTGATTTAAATATACTATGTAAAGCTTTGGTTTGAAATGTTCAGTCTCAATTACATTCCCATTGTTGTTAGTAGTGCAAACATATCCAGGCTATTGTGTATCCTTGTAATAATATGCTAATGCTGTTACTGTAACAATAGAAGGTGACAGTTTGCATAATTAGACAGCTTTAACCTGTTGCATTAATTTGATGCTGTTTCAGCAGTTTCAGAAGTCTACATGGTCATCTGCATGGTCACACTGCCACTTTCAGTTGAAATGTTTTTTTCAGCAGTATTCAAATTAGAAAATAAACTTAATTTATAAACAAATAACAACGATTTGAAAGTCAGAAAATTACTCTGATAACACAGCTAAATAAATTGATCATGCTAGTTGAAAGTCTCACAGTTGTTCTGCTGTATTGAGGTACTTGTCCATTTAAAGTCACAAGAGAACCATGCAGCCCCCATATGTCTGTCTGTGGAGATATGAGAGCCACGGCCTCTGTGGGTTTTCAGTAACCCAGAGGTCCTCGATAAACCAAACGTCAATAAAACCAGTTTGTCTGCCAGACAGAGGCAGAAACTGACTGCGGGTGCTGCTAAGGAGACCACCTCGAAGCCAGACAGGGTCATCCACTCTTCAGCCACAACTGAGGGGGTTACAGGGGGATCCTGAGAGGGGGTTAACCAGCCTTAACTCCTCCTAAGGGGTTTGACCTTTAGCCTTTCACTTTGTGTCTGTGTCTGTCCTGGGGAGGCTTCGCCACCACCTCGCTACCGGGAGCGAAGACACCCCACATGGCCACAAAAGCACAACCACGGCAGCAAACACCTCCACATAAAGACACAGGCCGCCTGAGGTCAAGCGGGAGGCCGAAAAAGGGTGTAGAGGGGCCCTGGCCATAATGAGAGCTGGTGAAAGAGAGAAAGAGAAAAAAGACAGATAGAGAGAGAAAGAGAGACAGAGAAAAATGGCAAATGCCAAGAGACGGTTGTCGCCTCTTATTGTTTTGATGCAACTGCAAGTGACACATGTTGGGTTGTAAAAATGTCAGGACCATGGCTAAGGGCCATTGTCTACACTGTGCAGAGGTGGTGGCGCCATTGTTGTGGGAGTTGTTGTGCATTAGCATGTGAATATTCAGGGGCTTGGCGGTTGCCAGTCGCAGCGCTACCCTTTGACCCTCGACACACACTTACGGACACTAAGGATGGCACTCAGTGCTGAAGGCCCTGCTGTTGACCCAAATGTTTGCTAGGATCATTTGTCGCTTTATACAAAGAGAAAGTGTGCGTGTGAGTGTGTGTATCTGTTTTATTGGTCTGGTGAGTGTGTCTGTTAGATCTGTTAGGTCTGAGTGGCCTGTTAGAGTCTGCACAGGAAAGTGTACAATGTACACATCTATCTTTACAGATGGGTGAAGAAGTACCAACAATGTTATCCATCCGATCTATCTATCTATTCATTTTGTTTTTTTAAGTTTCACTGCTATTATTCAAAGCTTGTGAAAAAAGTTTCAAAGTGCAATAGAATCATAATGCCTTTGAAATGATTAACCTCACATGTGTTACAAGTCTTTTATAACTGATGATGTTCTCTCTCTCTCTCTCTCTCTCTCTCTCCTCTCTGTTTCAGGTGTTTCAGTTACAGTTCCTCAGTAACCTTTTTTTCCTCATTAGTTTGATCTCTTACTGTCTTTGTCACTCTGGTGTTATTTAGTGATTACTTAACCGTTATTGTTGTCATCATTATTTTGATTCCACTACCCCCCCTCCCACCATCTCTGTCTTTCTGAATGAGGGAGGGAGGAAGAGTGTGTGCATGTGTGTGTTTGTGTGTGTGTGTGTGTGTGTGTGTGTGTGTGTCTGTGTGTTGGGGCAGGGGTCAGTCCCTGGTGTTAGACAGTTACAGTGAGGAGCAGAGTCTCCTCGCTGACCCTCCCCTCCTGGGCAGAGAACAAAAGGGCCTCAATAGTGTCACCCGTCCACTCTGCTCCGCTCTACTGCCCCCACTGCAGGGGCAGGGAAGAGGGAGTGGTGGTGGTGGTGGGTTTGGGGGGGAGAGGGGTGGGGGGCAAGTAGCAATGCAAGACGGACACGGCGGTTGCTCTCAGGAGCTAGCCGAGGCAGTAGCGGTTAGCGGTGGTCTGCTGGTCGCTGGTGGCTGTTGGCTGTTGGCCGGACAGTTTAGCCAGCTGCTGCTGTGATGGTCGTGCCGACCGGTTGGCTGGGCTGGGCTGGGCGGCCAGGGAAAAACTTGG
>PYXC01001715.1:225000-330000 GCA_015244755.2 Tenualosa ilisha | reverse complement strand
TAATGCATATCTCATATAACGTTAGTATTTCGACAACAACTGTGTCTCAATTGGGCACGGTAATATTCTTGGAGCAACATGTTGAACAAGGACAAGAAGGCATCTTGCAGTTGTTTGTTGTGCGTTTCTTGATCCAACAAAAGAGAAGCAAAGACCATGAAAACGCACGACAGCCATGATCCCGTCGCGGTGTTGCCCAGTGCCCTATTGTACGCGATGAAAGATGGACACGTGTACCACTGGAAGGGATAAGGGGGCAGGCTTGTTTCGAAGACAAGGAGGGAGGGGTGGGGGCGTCCGTATGCACACGCCTCCCTTCGCCTAGCGCGCCTAGAAACTCCCTTTCAGGACCGAGGACAGGGCAGACCTTTTTAACTCCCGACACCACAACCTCTCGCCTCTTTAGTTTGGTTATGCTAAAAAGAACAGCATTCAGAGGTCAGGTGACTCAAGTCGTTGTCAGGAATCCCCTTCACTGGTACCTCGCCGCCGAAGCGTGGAATCAAACGGACGCAGCATTTCACGCAGCAAGTTTCAGGACGTATGGTTCTTGTCTTAGTGGGCCAGGTTTTACGGAGCTCCATCTCATTCCGTGCCCAAAACCATCTCGGATTAGTGTATTTTAGAACTGGAGTCGTTAACAGAGTATTATTCGTTTGTGGTTATACCCGATCAGTAACCCGTAGGCCCTTTTAATGATTAGGGCATACCTATCTTAAACACAAGCGTGTATATTTGTGTTGAAACGCGCCATTGGTCAGAATGTTGCTCGAACACCCCGGCTCAAGCTGTCAAAATCCCGGAAATTACTCAAGATACAGTTCAAGTCAAGGTAAGCGCTGTTGATATTAAAAAATATCTTGGTCTTCAGTCGTTGTCATAGGAGTTGTAATTGGTTGTGCAGCGATGCATTTCCTCCCATTTTTATGCAGTTTAGCACATTTGCATTCTGGAAATGAAGCATGAAATTGATTAAACGCTCTCCGGTGGGAGGAAGCCGGTCCTCCAACAAGTGCCTAAAGGAGTAGCAGAAAATGATTCGTAATGTTGGTATCCTTCCATTATTAACTTGTTCGAATTGTTTGTTAGTTATGGCTGTGTTGGGTTTTTACTGACATGTAGGTTGCCTTTGATGTTTAATTAAGGCTGGCCAAAATTGCTTATGACTGTAAGCAATGAAAGCTACAAATAAAAATACACTATTATTATAATAATAGAATTATTATTATTATTATTATTATTATTATTATTATTATTATTATTATTATTAGGCCTATTCACCGATCTAAACAGAATTGGGTGGTTTGTCCATTAGTGTGTCTCTCTCCTTCGTGAGGGATACGTTATGAATATGTAATGAGCGACATTGTGCGCAAGTGGAACAGATGTGCAGCGCGTGCTGTCATCTCACCCCATCGCTCACGGCTGTTAGGAGGGGACCACCGGCGCATTCAGTTGAAGAAGCGCGTGCACCTGCGGTAGAACGGGCCAAAAGTACAGGGACCCCCGACCTGGCTCTGTGTGTCCCTCTGTGCTTCCCGGTAACTGCAAGGGGACGCGCAACAGGTATCAGGTTTCTTTGTGACAGGTGCGACACCTGAGGAACAGCAGAGTAGGCCCAAGATGGGGGGCATCTTGGAAAGGTTGCGGCAAAGACTTTGTCGATGCTTACCAGCTCGTCTTTTTGAACATAGGCCTGCATCCCATGAAAGGATGACGATAAAGGCCAAAGACTTGAAGAAATGAAATAGCGTCCTAATGCTTGGATTCGAATGGTGAGAAGGGAAAACAAGTGCTGTTATGAAAGATTGAAAAGCTAAAAAAAAAAGAAAAGAAAAGAGAAGTAATCCTCGTGTGAAGATAGGATGAAATTTGTTTTGGAAAAACATTTAGACATTAATATGTAGAGCTCATAGGAATTGTTGCTTTGTGCACCTGCTTTTAGAAACATCAGAAAAAGGTTGGTTTGAACATACACGTTTTCGGCATCTACCTTTTTTTCCCACGCTTATCCTTACATATGGGATGCAAGCATAGCTCATGCTAAGCCATTACTGTCGCCCCACCCCTCTAAAGTGAGCGATCAATAAGACATAAAAATATTATAAAGCATAAAAGTAAGAGCGAACATTGATGCATCCTGCACCTTTCACCAAAATGCGTTTCATATACTCTGAAAATACAGGCAAATGGGCCATTGATTCTGAATTCATCAAGGGCCCAGGCGGCGGTGGCACTACGGTTGATTTCCCAAGGCGCTCTTTTGCGCTGGAGATCACTGTCAATAAAATTCATCTGGGTGTTGAGTCGATCAACATTTTATTGAACGGCCAATTCTTTCCAAAGCAAACAGTTGTCTTTCTGAAGGCACATGCCAAAGGCACGCACTTAGTGTGTGTGTGCGTGCATGTGTGTGTGTGTGTGTGCGCGCGCGCGGTGTGTGTGTTTGCTTGATTTTGTGAGTGCATACAGAAAGAGAATAACTGGAAATATCATACTGATAATTTCACTAGTGTCGCCATATGTAGTCTGATGGCTCGTTCGTTTCAAACAGTTGCTGTATCTGAAAATATGAGATCCATGCACGAAGAAAACTCATAATTAAGCTATACTAAAAAAAAAAAAAACAAAAGGCAGAGTAACATCTTTCTTAATTAAACCAATAATGAGGCCACAGCGGTAATGACAGTGAGAAACTATAAATATAGCAGGCCTATAATATAATGTAATAGGCCTATAGCATGCAGACTATAATGTGTTAGTTCATGTAAGTATGTGTAATATGTGTAAAATTAGATTGTAATGATATAACAATAACAACAATAATTAACCAAAATTTAATTTTAGTGGATAGTTTCACCTTCTATTATTCTATGGCCTTGTCGTTGTAATTGCTAAGGCAGGCTATAGTGTACAACTATTCTGACCCAAGTTCATTTTGTAGCCTGCTACATTGGTATTATACTATAATAAGAATATTTATTAATGCACATGAAAAACTACAAATCCCAGTCAACACACAATCACGTCCAGGTATTGTTAAATAGACAACATATATCTTAAAAACCCTAACTTTATTCTGATGCCTTAAGTCATACTTTGAAGGCCCCTGGCGCTGGTACCACTGTCCACGTTACACAGAAGGGTGATAATCTGCCCCGTCCTGTTGCAACAAAACAGTCATTCGGAAAACAGGGCGGCGTAATCCACTTCACATCTTTCTACCAACGGAGGCTACACTTACGCACTGCCACGGAGCGCACGTTTTTACAACCGTCTCCTCAGTCTTTCCACATACTTTCGTTAAAATTCGTTCAAGGCGAGTCGGAACACCCACACAGCGACAGAAAGAACGTTTGCAGCTTGTTGTTGTTGATGTTATTGGGATATGAGCGATGGATGGGCATAGCGAACGGAACTCTCCAAAAGATGCAGCCAATAACACAGAGATGCTATTTGCATTGCTGACGCAAAGCGAGGGGCTACGTAAAGGTATAGTTCATCCAGGTCATGATGCAAGGGATGGTTTATTTGCATGGATTTCTCTTGTAAAAGGTCGCTGGTTTGTTTTATTTTACTAAATTATTATATGACAGTCCATTAGCTTCTGCTATGGTTATTTAACGTGCGACTATGGCAACCGACACTCTTCCTTCGGAATAAAATAGTTTTGTTGGTGGGGCGTGTGAAAAGAAAATAATAACCTTTGCTCATGTTTGATTTGTGCCGGTAAAGACTTGCGTAGCTATAAGGCCATTTCTAGAATGAGTTAGTGGCCCAGCATCAGGCTTCCAGCGATTTGCCACCGGACACGACGTGTACGCCTCTGCTGTTCTTGGGTTATCCAACCAGAGGACAATTCCCTTTCAGATTTCTTTTCTGTAATACCCTTCCACCGCTGTAATACTTTGGATTATAGCTGAATCTGTAGGACCAAGGATTACGGCACCAGGCGGTGAATTTACCAATTGGCATATGTCTTATCTTTGCCTCTCTGCGTAGCACAATTCATTTTTTGTTCTCATTGTTGCTATTTTTTGGCTTTTAAATGATTTCCCCCTTTTGTCCATCTGTTGCATTATGCGCCGTTCAGTCACAGGGGAATCTTATCACAGAGCCCATTTTTTAACATTTGTTTCATTCAAATGAATACACCTTTGAACCGTAACAGAATTAGGCAATATGCCAGACCGCTCATCAGACATCTGATACTCTCCAAGGGCAATACTCCATTATTGTTATTAATTTACTCGTTTGTTCGTTTTAAGAAGTCTGCAATAAGAGCGTGAACATTTCAGAGTTTATTGTTATCAAGACATAGAAATTATGCTTTCATCGTGCATTGAGCCTGCATTATGGGCAGTGTCGGCTGGGCTAATGTTTTATTCTATTTATTTATTTGTTATTTGTTTTTGTTTTTTCATATTTGGGCCTGCTTATCTCAAAGTACATGTTAACCTATTTCCTCAGTGTCGTAAAAAGCTCTCGGTAATCCCAAGCCCCTTAAATAAATGATAGGTTTTTCAGTACACCTGGTCATGCTGGCCTGGACATCTTGATGTGGACAGCCCCCAAATAGTGCCAGAAAAACGATGCAGCGATTCATATTTTATTAAAGGGCCCCGAAACAATAGAAACGTGATTCCTTCACTGGAAGAAATGTGAAGTGCCGCCATTTAATGATTAATTATGCAACAGAATGATGATATCTTAAGTTCTATTTACGTGGATGCAGTCTTCCGTTGATATTTACAATCGGCTTGTTTATGGTTTTGATTAATCGACACAGTTGAATGGATTTCCGCTCTTTTTTTGTGAGGAGCATGTAGTTTGTGTAAAAGAATCACAGCTAGTTTAGAATCATGATTCTAACCCACAATGACAGTAAAGAATTTGATATTGGCTAAATTAAAATATGGATGTTACATTTACATGTGTAGGTCTACATGTACATTTGCTCTGCACATGTGAGCAGCATATAAGTTTGCATGCAACACAGGATATTCTCCGTATTATTTATAAAATGTAGGCTAGTTTAGACAGTTGTGCAACAGATCATCTCCAAAAAAAATATTTTCGGTTGCATCCTACTCCCACTTACTGGCAAATAGGCCTACTTCCTTTTAGGCGACTAAGGTCTCAAAGGGGATAAAGCATATCAAATCAATCTTTTTTACAACCCAGTTGAAGGACCAGTGTGTTTCTCCATATTTTGACTTTAGTACTGTCAGTATGGACTAATGAAGGCCCACAAATAGCATATGTGCCAAAGGTATTACAGAAGTGGCCAAATACATATTTGCACAGGAGAACTAAATATGTGCAATGGGGCGAATGTACAGCTGAGTTTGGGGTTTACCTGATTTTAGTTGCACTGGCGCGTGGCTGGTTTCCCATCTGGACAAGGCCTAATAAGATGGCGCTCCAATGACTGTTGTGGTTGACGCTAGGCTGAGAGTGTGAAAGAGAATCTTTCGTTAGAAAGAGAAATACATTTGTTGACAATGCTTTCGTCCCCCGTGACATGATGTTAGGATAACAATGATGCGATTAAAAACTGTAATAAGGAAACGAAAAGACGAATCAGAAAAAACATGATTCTTTTTTCGTTCCCTTAACTCTGGGTTGTAGAATGCATTTTATTAAAGAACACAGTATTCCCATGTTGTTCAGTATTATGGATATCATTATGCTTTTGAAAAGTCTACATTCATTAACAGTTTTAATCGTGTGCTCTGTGTAAATATTGTTCTGTATGGCTGCATAATTATACACAGACGTGATAGTCATCCCACTAGCACATCTTAAGACAACATGCTCTAGGCCTAATTCTGATTACAGTGGTGACATAACTGAATCTATCTGTTGCAAGCTTTACTAGATTTCCGATGTTTCAGTTTCAGTCGGTAAAAAAAACGACTGGATCATTTTCACAGATAGTGTTAGAAATAATGGCAGACAATAGAAAAATGTCACTCAATGCAAGTTGATTATCTAATATCACTATTAGGTAATTGCAATGCACTGCTTTGGCTTTGTTGTAGTTTCACGCGCATAGGAATTTTGAAGCATTTCGAGTCTGTTAAGACTGGATAGAGCTTTGGTTCATGATAGCACCAAGCCGTCAAGTTATGCGACTATCTTTCTGCCATCTGCTAGAACCAAGCCTTCCAAGCCATCTTTTTCGGTGTAGGATGAAAATTAATTTAATTTTAAAAAGAAAGGAAATGGCTTGACGTCCGTGTCTTTTCTCTCCTCTTGGCAGAGATCCCAGTGTGTGCGGGCTGCAACCAGCACATCGTGGACCGTTTCATCCTGAAGGTGCTGGATCGTCACTGGCATAGCAAATGCCTCAAATGCAGCGACTGCCAGTCTCCCTTGGCCGATAAGTGTTTCAGTCGAGGGGACAGCGTCTACTGCAAGGAAGACTTCTTCAAGTGAGTCTAAAAAGTGTATTATTTCGATCCTTCCACCTAATAGTTCTGCAGCAGTGTTTTCATCGACAATAAAACAAACAAGCCCCATGTAGGCTATGGGTGATGCAATGTTAACAATATCAAGCACTGTAATAGCCTGTATCAAACTGAACTTGAAATACATAATTAATACTATGAAGAAGTGGGGAGTGCTTTAGTAGAATATATCTGTATGATGAGTGGGATAAGCTCGTGTTACCAGGAGTTAAATGTGAAATGCTATCGCCTATATTGATATCGACCCTTGTTGCTTCCCAAAGGAGATTTGGAACCAAATGCGCAGCATGCCAGCAGGGTATTCCTCCGACGCAGGTGGTGCGCCGGGCGCAGGACTTTGTCTATCACCTGCACTGTTTCGCCTGCATCGTGTGCAAACGGCAGCTGGCGACAGGGGACGAGTATTACCTGATGGAGGACAGTCGACTGGTTTGCAAAGCGGACTACGAAACAGCCAAGCAGAGGGGTGAGAACGCAAGGCCATATAACAACCCGCCCTTTATTTGGAACAAATGGGACACCAGTGAAATGAATAGCTTAACCTAATTTGATGAGAGACTGAGCCTGTAATTCGTGAAATTAAACTCTTAGTCTTATTCAAGGGTTGCCGCCAGGATCATAGAGTCATAATAAATTCTAAATTGTTATTAATAATCATTATTTAGAGCAAGGTGACATTGGAATTCTTACGACACCGTTTGGTTACTAATGTGTTATAACATATTTACAACAAAATTTTAAACATTTTTAGTTTAGGGCAATGCTACATTATGGCAATGTCACAGATAGAACATGAGCAAGTATAGTAGGCTATAATTGTGTATTTTTGTTTTTCATGTCACCTCAGCAGCTGAAACAATCATATTTCATAGGCTATGATCATTCACATCATACAAACCTGCAATTTATTCGGCGGTATGGATGTGACAAAAAGTCTACTTTTCATGGAATTACCCATTAGCTTATTACAATATTCGTGAATTCAGGGTTATTATTTAATAACATTCGAATACATTTTATTCTCAGTGTTATAAAATTATTCCTAATGGATGGGGCGGGATATTTGGACACAGTGTATATGTGAAATTGTCCTGAAAACAGCTGCAAACCCTCTTTTGTTCCTGTCCCCTGTGTTCGCTCAGTGCGCACAGCTGAGGGTTGTTAATACGTGAATGCGCAAAAAAAAAATCATGGCAGTGCCCAGCCGTGTCCCTGAACCGTTTTATCAAAGTCGCCAAATCATTTTATCCCTTTAAATCAGTGATCTCTCGCTGAACGGCTGCTTTTAACTGTGAACTTAATCTCCGCGGGCATGAGGTCATCCATAAACATCTGACCCACCTGGGCTAATTGCGCTTCGGCCTGGACCCTAATCGATACCTGCATTGGTAATATGGAGACATTCATCCTTCGTGGCCTGCGCTCCCCGCACACCCTGTCCAAATGTTGATCCAGATTTCAGGATGCTGAAAGACAGACATATTGTCCGTGACAAGGCAACAGGGCAAAGGAAAGACTTAAGCCTCCGGCCAGTAAAAACGTCTGCCTGTGTGTGTGTGTGTGTGTGTGTGTGTGTGTGTGTGTGTGTGTGTGTGTGTGTGTGTGTGTGTGTGTGTGTGTGTGTGTGTGTGTGTGACTAATAGCATCTGGTAATCTTAATCATACGAATACGGTCTTTTTGACGGGATTATTTAGATTCATACCTTGTAATTAGAAATACTCTGGTGTGTTGTGCAGGTGTGTGTGTGTGTGTAAAATGCATAAACGCACATTTGGATTTGATTGTAACACAAATGCCTTATATAAGCCTATGCATTTTTGTTGCAAAATGCAAAGCACCTGACAATAATACAAATTAAGTTTTGCATTTGGGATATTTAACCTATTATCAAACAATGCAATAAAATGTAATGTTTTACGAAAGGCATTATTCAACAAAAACTAAAATGATTTCCTGTTTTGTTTACCATATTTCCTACTTTAGTTCAATTGCCGTCATGTAAATATGAATCGAAATTTTCCTGTGAAATGGCAAGAAACTGAAATTTCAGATGATGTAAACACCAATATAGAACAAATATTTTGTTAATTTTACTATTCATTTCAATACTGACGATTTTATACCGCTGTTCTTTCCCAAAACATCTGGCGCACTCACCTGAAGCTTTCAGTGAACGTGTAAGCAGTGTCAGGACAGAGCTGGCTACTCAGCCCAAACCAGGAAGAATTTTTAGATGACCTATAATTGCACCGTTGGCTAAGCCATATTCACCTAAATGGGAAGAGTGCACACTCGATGCTTTTGGAAAAAATGGAAGAGTTTATTATTTTCTATAGCCTATTATTAGGCTATATATTATATTAATAACGTAGTTTATTATTATTTTTAGCCACGAGCTAAAATACATAGTGGGCACAGGGCAAACTAAAGGATAGACGACGTTGTGGTCATTTCTTTCCAGTGCTCTTAAATAAAAAAAAAAAAGTGGTAGCCATTCTGGGTAATTTCTGATTGCTTTTTTTTCGTCTTTTACAGAAGCCGACTCCACGGCAAAAAGGCCTCGCACCACGATCACAGCCAAGCAGCTGGAGACGTTGAAAAATGCCTACAATAACTCTCCCAAACCTGCACGGCACGTCAGAGAGCAGCTCTCATCAGAAACAGGCTTGGATATGCGAGTGGTGCAGGTGAGAAGCGCATTTGTCTTGGAAGGACATTTTCGTTTTTGCGCTGCTGGCAAAAAGGCGAAGGCTTTAAAACGTGTGGGGAGATGGAGGGGTGAGAGGTGCTCCGTGGATGGTTTTAATTTACGGCGAGAATGAGTTAAATGAAGTCTAGCCACTAGATTTGAGATCGGAAGGGGCAAGCTCGTTAACAATACTAAAAGGGAACCTTGCATATTGTCTACGAAAGAGCCTTACTCAGGTTGACTATGGTCATATATATTATTTTTATGAATTTGCAAGGACACTTAAAGTAGGTACACTGGCTACTTGAAATGTCCATTATTCACTGAATATGGCTGTGGGTCAGAAGGGTGTATCACATGCTGCACGCAATTATAAAACATCCCTGAAGATAGCATTTAACTGCACAGCCTAATGCTTGTTCTTGCATAGTCATTCTCATTCATTTAGGGCCTGCGTGTGGTCTTCTAATGTTTTAAACCGTGTAATATAATGACGTCCACCTTAAAAGAAAGAAAAAAACTATTACTCAGGTGGCATTTTATCGCACTAATTTGTAGAGCGTCAAAATGTGTAGTCGTTGGTGAAATTTGAATAATTAAAATCAACTCCCTGGCTGTAGATTGTATGTAGAAGGGAGCAGGGAGTGTAACCCGTCTGCTCCGCGGGTTAAGGACAACTTGTAGCTGTCTCGGAGTTAATTACGCCAGCGATAAATCTCAGTGGGCCACGAGCTTCTACATTAGCGGTCCATCCTACTGTTTCAATCTCCCACTTGGCCTGAAAGAAGACATGACCCGTCTCATGGCAGTCCTTGAAAATTAATCTCTTCATAACGTTATTTTATGCCGCTAGTGAGAAATAGCCATGTCCAAGAACCTTTTTTTTTTTTTTACTTCCCTGCCCTAGATTTAGGCTATTTCAATTTTTTTGTTTTTGAGTTTCAATAAGTACTAAGCATATTGACAAAATCCAGAAGTAGACAATATCAATGCACTATGCTTCCAAGTATTCATTAATTTATCCAAATATCCCAAGATTAATGGCCTCTTGCTTTTCATTAGTAAAGATAACCTAATTTTTCCATAATTACCCGTCAGTCATTAACCCCAAAGTTTAAGTCAGTATTTTGCGGTTTTATTGGTCCTAGTTAACAAAAGTATGTGATCCTAAGGTCATTTTACTCATACTGAGTACTGAATACTGATCTGTACTTTTCTCCTGAAAATGACACAAATCGATGTACTTTAAATTGTGGAATTTAGATTTATTTTGAAATTTAGTATAATTTTAGAATTTAGCCTAAAGTCCTATATTTCTGTGTATAATGATAATTAATTACATTTGATGTGACCTCCTCTGAAATTATTTAGATTCTAAACTAAATATTTTTATTTTTTTTCCATCCTGTGCTCTCCATTGTGTTATAAGCACAAATATTTGCATAAAAAATATCTACTTAAAAAGGTCAAACATTTTGATCATGATGATCATCATTGACCAACCGAATGTTTATGTATATATTTGTTTGTGTGTGTGTGTGTATTACAGGTGTGGTTCCAGAACAGGCGAGCAAAGGAGAAGCGTCTGAAGAAGGATGCTGGACGCCAGAGGTGGGGTCAGTACTTCCGCAACATGAAACGCTCGAGGGGCAGCTCCAAGTCGGACAAAGACAGCATCCAAGAGGAGGGGATGGACAGCGACGCAGACGTGTCCTTCACAGGTGAGATCAGATCACTATACACACGCACATACAGACACACACACACACACACATACAAACACACACCAATGTTCCACTTCTAACAAACAAAACCCGTATACAGTCATGCATTCAAATATACCACATGTATATATGAAAACAGAAAATTGTAATTCAAACCTATGTAATAGGAAGTTAGTGAATGAAGGGCATTGGTGTTGCATTGTGCACTACACTGACAATGCATTGTGTGCAGTACATTTCCTTTCATCATTCTGTACAGTCCATTATATTTCAAATCATTAATGATGGCCAACCAGACCCCTCTTACATAAAACACATCAGAGCCGTCCTCCATCCTGATTGGTTGTTTCTACAGTTTTATTGTGGATGAGGAAAGTGGTGAATGATCTACCTTCATTCTGTGGATTTTTTTTATCTGAGTTGAGAGCTGTAACTAGCTGTAAGTTCTGGTGCAGTCTAACCTGAATGTGGTACCAACCAGTTAAAAAACAAACTCTCACCTTTAATAGATCTGGCTGATGGTATATATACCTAGGGTATAAATCTGGGCAGGGTTTCTCGATAATGATCCGACCGGTACTCAGAACCAACCTGTCTTGTGTGCTGCCAATGCCCCACCTTTAGTATATCAGACTGACAGTGGTATATAAATCTGATATGAAAGGCAAGAGGAGGATTCTGCTGATATGGGATCTATTGACAGCCAGAAGCACTGGGACATAGAGAGAGAGGATACTGGCTTTCATATATACACTCAGACAGCAGGCATTTATAACTATGGTCAATTTGTGCAGAAAAAAAAAAGAGCTTAAACTGCTCCAGTCTTGTGTTGAGACAGCAGTTCATTCAGAGAAGTTGGTTGAGATTTTATTGCACATCTTTGTGTGTGTGTGTGTGTGTGTGTGTGTGTGTGTGTGTGTGTGTGTGAGTGTGTGTGTGTGTGTCTAACAGTAAAATGTGTTTTCAGTTCTGTAATGTGCTGATGTTTGACGATCCTCAAACACACACACACACACACACACACACACACACACCCTCTAATGATAGCTGCCAGTGATTTTAGCGGTGTGAAGCACTTACTGAGACTGTTTGCCAGTGGCTATAATGCCAAGCCCAATGAAATACACACATAGAGATTATTTCCTCCTCTCAGAAGAACTTTTTTGATGTGTTTTGCGAAAAAAATACCTTACTGTTGCTTTCATTTTACTGTCTGCCTTAATGTCAGTCTATATTATCATACACAGTGAAAGTATATGGTAATGGAAGAAAACGCTAGTTTGTTTTCAGCTTTTGGCAGAGAGAATTCAAGTTCACATCAGGGCAAGATCCATTTTGGCATTATTGAGAATTGAGAGCGTGAGCTACTGTGGAAGTTTAGTTATGGATTTGTGATGATTTCTTTTTTTTAAAAAAAATAGAAAAGTGTGATATACTAGTGGGTTAAACCAGTAATGTTGACATGACAAAGCACACTGGCATTCTTTTAGTATTTGCTGGTGTTGTGGTTGCATGCTTCCCATGTACCTCAGTGACTCATCCTTCTTCTTCTATTCTGTAGACGAGCCTCCCATGTCGGACCTGAGCCACTCCAATGGGCTCTACGGCAGCCTGAGTGAGGCGTCTCCCGCCATGGGCCGCGCAGCCGGCTCCCACCCCTCCTTCCCTCTGGAGCATGGTGTCATCCAATCACAGGAGTCCTACCACGACATCCGCGCCGGCAGCCCTTATGGCCTGCCCCAGTCACCCAGCTCCCTGCAGGCCCTTCCCAGACACCAGCCTCTCATCTCGGGCCTCGTCTATCCCGACTCCAGCTTGCCCATGGTGGGTCAAGGCGGACCCACGGGCATGGGCCAGGGGGGCGGCAGGCTGATGGGTGGTGCCAACGGGCCCAGCTCCGACCTGTCAACAGGCAGCAGTGGCGGCTACCCAGATTTCCCTGCGAGCCCGGCATCCTGGTTGGACGAGGTGGACCATGCACAGTTCTGACCTGGACAGAAGAAGATCAAGTCACCGAAGGGTGCCATCGTCTAAAAACTCTTGTGAGGAAATAGAAGAGAAATGAAAAACAAACAAACAAACAGATAAACAAACACATGTGTTGAATCTGCATCACCACACATCTGCATGGACTAAAAAGAAAGACAGAAAGAGAGACAAAATATCACAAGAATATCACCAGAACGAGCATCGAGAAGAGGCTCCAGTGCTCACAGTATTGGCAGCGAGCGGCTCCTCTTGCTGCTTGACAGAACTCTTCTGAAGGAATTTAAAGGATGAACACATCGTCATCAACAACATCGTCCATCTGCTTCGACTTTACACTGGTCTGGGCTGGGCTGGCCCTTGCCACACTCTAGTCTTCTTGTGTCCGACATACAGCCCGACGGCCCAATGGCTCCTACCCCAAGGGCGAGTATGCAGTACTACAGCAGGCCAGAGGGAGCTGGCCATTGGACAGAGATAGACACGCTCTCAAAAAGTTACCAAGATGCCTGTGGAACCCATTTTGCTTTATGTCAGTTTTTATGTGTGTTTTTTTTTTTTTTTTTTTTTTTTTTGTCGTTTTCAATTTTTCAAATGCTTCACAGACAGTCAGTCTAGACTTCAAAGACAATGACAACACAGTCGAGGACAATAGGCAGTTGTTGGGTGTGTGTGTGTGTGTGTGTGTATGAGTGTGCATGTGTGTTAGTGTGTGTGTGTATGCACTGAAGCAAAACCGCATAGAGGAAATAAAAGGGACACATTTGCTGAACTGGGCTTTGATAGACTACCAACCTCCATCATATCTCCATTCAGTGTTTTCTAGTGTGTGTGACATAAACGGTTTTCGTCAAAGTGTCTGGTTGTTGCCAAATGTCTATATATAATGTGATTTAACATTGTGGAGACTTTATTTTTATACAAACCCTCTGGACAGCAAGTTCCACAGAAAATTAAGACTTTGTACATTGACCAACAGGGATAAACAAGTTGTAGATGTTGTCTCTCACTATTGAAATAGACTACTTCTATGCATTTGTGTGTTTTCAGATGTCTCTTGTACATTACAGTCTACTGATCGCACCTGAATGACACTGACCCGGGGTGCTATATGTGTTTGTTTATGTGAAAAGATGTTTTATGTCTTATTTATTCTAGCCAGTGATGGTTATGACTATGATTAAGTGATACAGGTCTTTAATAAATTTGTCAGCTAAACTAAAAGGTTGTCATTGGTTTCTCCATTTTCTGTTGCTGGTGTTGGACTTTTTGTTGATCGTTTTAGCCGATCACCACACTTTCTATGGCAGGGGAAGGGAGCTTTCGTATCTCATTGTCATGCATGAATGCAGTATAGCCTGAATTATCCCCAATAATAAATGAGTATCACATGACCCAGGCAGGTGGTTTTGGCTCGTACAAGCAGACAGGGAGGAGGGTTGAGTGTGTGTGTGTCTGCGTGTGTGTGTGTGCGTGTGTGTGTTCAGGGTGGTGAAGTGGAGTACAACAAAAGGGGGTGTTGGCAGGTAGCTCAGATATTTATTTCACATTTTTCCAAGATTAATCACATCGATCTTTTATCACGGCACAGATAATGGAGCTCCAGCAGTTCAGATATGGGGCTGAGTCTGCACATAGCCCGTCTGGCTAATTACTTGACGACGGAGAGGGGAGAGGAGAGGAGAGGAGATGTATCAAGAGTTCAACACCATCTCTCTCCTCCTTAGCATATCGTGGAGAAATTTGATGCAGACTGCAGAGTACGGCAGAGGAGATTGGGGAGATAAGCGTGCCTTGTTTACCCAGATGCCCCCGAGGGATAGAAATCTTCAATCCATTAGCTTGCCTGGGATCGAGTACCCCTCGTGAATTTCCACATTTGTTTACTTATTCAAAGTCAGCTTCAATTAAAGAGATTAAACAGTTTGTGTGTGGTGGTTCCGACAGTGTGTACGGTGGTGGCAGTCGGTGGTGGCGGTCGGCGGTATTGGTAGAAGAGGTGGGGTATGTGTGCGTGTGTGAGCAGTTTTGGTGTGCAGATTTGGCACTTAAAAATATCCCCAATTTAAATTAAAGCCCCACAAGTCTTTTCAGGTGTTACCGTGTTTCAGCCCTTTGACAGTAGAAAAATAAACTTACCCTGCACTTTCATCTGAGAAAAGTCAAATCTGCAGAACAAACATTTCTAAAATGCAGTTGACTCACAAACACTCCATCTCTCACACCACGATCAAAGCCAGCAAGTCACCCTTAAAAGCCCAAACATTAAACTGAAATACATCCAGGTAGCGGTGTGAGATTTTAAAAACAAAGATTATTCTCGACAGTAAAATACATAAAAACATCTGGGACTTGACTATAATCTAAAATAAGACAACACCAGCTGTATGTGCCTATTCAGCAGCAGTGAAAAAAGTGAGTCGTATCGGATTTAACACAACTACACTGCCAGGGACTGTTAAGCCAGACTATTTCCTGCATGTGATGTGGTGGGTAGGAAAAAAAAGAAAAAAAACAAGAAAAAAGAAAAACAAATTGATTTAGGTGAAAGCTTTGGCAGGAAGCCTTTTCACAACAGAAGGTATTGTGAGGCATAAAAAGCTTTCTGGAACTATAAAGCCCCACTACAAGCGTCCAAGGAAGCGTGGTTAGAGCTAGACAGTGCGACGGGAGAACTTTGTTTGGCTGGGTCGGCATCTGGAGGCCCTAATTGGTTTTTGTTTTGTTTTTTTTTTCTCTGGTTCCTCTTGCAAGTGAGAATGATGTTCCAAAGGCGGTTTTGCGTTTCAGGGGTGTGAACTGAGATGGGACGCTACACCTGAAACATCCTCATGGGGCTTTACCTGTAATCCCCCCATGTTTGCCACACACACACACAAGTCACACCCACACACACACACACACACACACACACACACACACACACACACACACACACACACACACACATGCACATACAGTATGTGTATGTTTATAGGCACTTACTCACAAATAACACACCATCACACACACACAGACATAGGGCAGAGCAGTGGCAGTGGCAGGTGCGAGTGTGTGAGTGTGTGTGTGCGTGGGGGGAGGGGGTCCATGCTGGAGGTCAGGTCCAGAGCATACAGTCACCAGCAGCAGTAATCTCTGCTGCTTTCTGTCTGATTTACTGACCTCTGTCCTCACTGGGGCTAGCCATGCTGTGACCACACACACACACACACACATACACTCACATGCCTTTCTCCATACTTTGTTTTGGGTTTAAAAACATCAGGTGTGAACAAGTCAACAGCATCTGATCGAAAATCCATAAATAAACAGTAGAGACTGTGAGAAAGAGAGCGAGACAAAGAGGTAGAGAAATGCGTGTGTGTGTGTGTGTGTGTGTATGTTTGTGTGTGTATGGAATGCAGCAGTGGAGGGCTGGCAGGATGGTCCTTGAATGAACTTCGGAGAGTGTTTAACACAACAGATAATCCTCAAGCACTCACAGAGATTAATTTAGACACTCAAACTTTTGGTTCGACACAGATGTGTTTATGTAAGTGGCTTTTCCATACTCTCTCTGTCTCTGTGTCTGTGTCTGACAGCAGAATTTGACGGACAAATACGGGTTGTGTGAGAGAAGACGTGGCATCCTGGGAAGTTATCAGGTTTGCAAACAGTCTCTGTCATGAAAAGGTCTATTGAAGCGGGATGTGTGTGACAACGGGCCTGACGGACAGGTATTCTACCGCGGACAATGAGGCTAAACAAATTAGCTGTTTCCCACAGCGTCATTTTGTCTGCATAACAGGGGTTGGACACTTGGTGTGTAGGTGGCTGGTTGGTATGTGTGTGTGTGTGTGTGTGTGTGTGTGTGTGTGTGTGCGTGTGTGTGTGTGTCTAAGTCTGATGGCAAACCAAGTCTGAGGTAAATCTGAGGAAGAGATCTGGGTAAAAATTCCTTTTCAAAAATTACTCTCCAAATATGATATTGCTTTGATTATATCTAAGCTGTTTATACCTTATAGCAGGACTTCCTTGTGCACAGTATTGCTTCTGCAGTAATGTGCTGTGGTACAGTATATATACTGCATATCTACTGGGCAGTGTGAACTTACTGCATCTGTTATTACAGTCATCAGTATTTGCTGGTTGGTCTGCTATTTTCATCATGACAAGAGCTCTTTAATGAAATTCAAACTAAACCAAACCAATTAAATGCATACAGTAAAGGCATTTACATGGGTACATAATGTATAATCCAGGATATGGTATGCCATGTACATGGATTATATAACAGTACAATTGTATAATCTCTATTATAAAATTCCCAATTGTATCATTTCCTTCAATTTCTTATATTTTATACCCTTTCCTTTTACTTTCCTGTATCCTCATATCTATCTCTATATGAGCCTTAATCTTAAATTTTTGCTTGTGTATTCATGAGTAAAACAAGTGTTGGCTTCTACATATGTAGGTGTGCCAAAATGAGTGTTGTTGCGTTGTATTTATCCTCTGTTATGCACGTTATATTTTTATATGAATGTATATTTTCTCAAAAGGATTCTTGCATCAGCATGCATCACATGTGTGTTTATGCGTTTGTGCTGTATTCAAGAGTGTGTGGCATACAGTGTGTGTGGTGTGTGTGTGTGTGTGTGTGTGTGTGTGTGGTGTGTGTGTGTATATATATATATATATACCATATGCGTGTGTGTGCTGTTGTGTGTGTGTGTGTACCCTGAGGTCTGGCGTCCTCCTCCTTCTGGCTGCTGCGGCAACGCTGGCCCCCACGCTACTGGTGTCAGATGGCCGGAGTAAATCAGCTCTGACAATAACACTTCCCCAGGGTCCCACACGTCAGCTTACGCCCACAGCCTAATGGAGCGGCCCTAAAGAGACACAACACCGCCGAGCACCACTGAGCACCACGCTGCACTGCACTGCATTGGGGAGGAAGAGGAGGAAGAGGAGGAAGAGGAGGAAGACAAAAGGGGAGGCAAAGGAGGAAGAAGAGGAGAAAAAAGGGGAGGTAAAGGAGATGGTGGAGGAGGAAATGCTGCACATGGGTGGTAGGTTTCTGAAAGGAGGATGAAGAAGAGGAAGAGCAAGATGAGAAAAGGGAGAAGGTGGAAGAGATGGAAGAGGGGTCAGATGAAGATGAGGAAGAGGAGGAAACAGGGTAGAAAAAAGAAGAGGGTTAAGACAAGAAAAAGAGGAGGAAGAGGAAAGTGGAGAGAGAGGGGAAAAGGAGACACTACTCAGCTGTGTCTAGTCAGTCGTCTACAGAGAAGAGGAAGAAGGAGGAGGAGGAGGAGGAGGAGGAGGAGGGGGAGGAGTAGGAAGCAGAAAAGAAGAAATCCACTCAGGGGTGACTGGTTGGTGGGCTACAGGGAGGGGAGCGGATTAAGCAGGAAAAGGCCCAGATCTGGGAAATAATCAATTAACACATCCACTGTCAACCAGAGACAATTCCCTGTGGGCCTCACTCTTAACACCCAGGGCTACTGAAGGGCTTGGAGTGGGACTGCATGGTGCTTTCACAGTAGGGAGAGACGGGACAATCTGTGTGTGTGTGTGTAATCTCTCAAAATGACATATCTCTGAAATACCCTCAGAGGTGCACACTCTTGGAAAATACCGTCAAAATACTCTCAGAAAATACTCTCAAATACCATCATAAGGCATGTTAGTTTGATGGTCATATTGGTTTGACTTATATAGAAGGAGAGGATTTTGACCTCAATTGCCTCATTATAAAATGGCACTACATTGCACAAAATGTATTTTCTCAGATTTATGACTAAATTTCACCTCTCTAATTTTGGAAACACTTTCACATGCACATCATTTGGCTTTTTTTCTGTGAGATCTGTTTATCATTTGAAAATCTGTCAGTTTGAAAATTGCAATCAAGAATTAATTTAACAACGAGAATACTGAAAATAGATTGGTGCATATCAACGCACCAATTGGTAAACCCTAAAGCGGTTAAATAGTGCACATCCCTCAGTGACGCCCTGTAATCTTTTTACAGCTTCCCCGGGTGATGCAAACATTAGTGGCTCTGCTCTGACGCTTTTGCTTATATTGCAGATTAATGAGCGTGATATCGTTATGGTGATCCAACTAATCTGCTCACACATTAGCATGTTTTTTAGCGATGATGGGAGCTCTATCCATCAGAAAGCGAGGCTTTCGATCACGCACTCCCAGTATAATTCTTCATTCATTCTACATTAGTATTAATTCATTCATTCTTGGCTCTTTGTCTCATTCGTGGGCTGCTGGTGGGCTGTGTTTGATAATGTGCGCGGAATGGTTGGCACAAAATGACAATCAGCAACTTGGAGCATTCAGACCTGCTGAAATTGGAATTTGGAAAGCTTGGCATGGTTTGTTCACAAGAGACTTGTAATACGTTCACTGGAAGCCCTTCAACTTGGGAAAATCCTCAATGAAAAAGTTACTTTTAAAAAATGATCATAGAAAAAGTTACTTTTACAAAAGCATTAAGAATTATTTTTTAACAAAGGCGTACTCAGAAGGTCCAAAGCTATCCAGCCAGTGCTGCTTAGAGGTCTTTGAGTGCAGAGAAAAAGTAAGAAGCTTGCAGAGATCCCAGCGAAGCATAACAGAGCGAAGTGGGCAAATGGATGGCACGTGTCACAGGGAGACCGCAGTCACCCCCGTTTATTTTTGTCTGGTTGGAATAATCACCTGTGTTCTCATTAGTTGCGCATGCAGCACACTTTCTGGCTCCCATCCTCCCACACAGCACACACACACACACACACACACACACACACACACACACTGCACCTTGTGTCCCCCCAAACCCCCCCCCCCCCCACACACACACACACACACACACACACATTCCCTTGAGTCTCTAGGGAGCCCTTGTGTCTATGAGGTGTTAACAGCTCCCAGGGGGAGAAGCTGAGGCTGGCCCTCATAGACTCTCATTGCACACAGACACAGATGGCTCCTGCAGACGCCACACTTTTCAATTATTACACCGAGGGGAGAGACCATTCTTCATCAGCGCGCTCCCTGACAGTACAGAAAGAGAGAGGGAAGAAGAGAGAGAGAGAGAGGAGAGAGACAGAGAGAAAGAGTGACAGAGAGAGAGAGAAAGAGGGATGAAGGGAAGTGGGGAGGGGAAAAAATGAAGGAAACTCCCACACATATGCACACACACACACACACACACACACAGGCACAGTCACATACGACATATTGATCCCCGTAGATTGTTTCGCATGCTAGGCCCTTTCCCCAGATAACAACATGGTGTCATTGTTTAACGGCCCGCACGGCGCGTGTCTGTATTTAGGAACAATAGCCCCCCTGCTGATTGGTCTGCCCCCCCCCACCCCCCTCCTGCCTGCCTCACACACACGCACACACACACACACACACACATATACACTGAGGCCAGAGCCAGGACTGGAGGGACACAAGCAAAGTGATAAATCACTGGTTAGGCTGCCTGGGTCAGGGGGCTCTCTCCCTTCGCTCTCCTGCCCACGCACGTCTGCTCAGAGACGGGCTGGTGAGCAGCAGTGCGTGGGGTCCTGGTCCTGGGGGTCCAGAGGGCAAGGGCTCGTTAGCGCCTCATTTAAATACAACAGTGCAGTGGGAATACGGGTGTGCATGTGTGTGAGCGTGTGTGTGTGTGTGTGTGTGTGTGTGTGTTTAGGGGTATTTGTTGGAGGGGTATGTGTGTGTGCATATGTGTGGGGGGTGTGTTTGTGGGCAATAAAGCTCTTTAAGAGCTGAACCCCACGCTTGCTGAGCCTCCCTACACCCCCCATCCCAAAGGAGGGGTCCCCCACTTCAGACGCTGCTGTGAGGGGTTTAAGGAAAAATCGTCTCGTGCTGTGCTTGTGTTTACGCTTGTTCTCTAAGGATGTGAGGTTAGAAGCTAGTCTTGTAATCAATTAAGAGGTTAATACAGGCTTATTGTGACAGAGAAAATGCCGTATGCCAGTTCTTCTCAAATACTCCCAATACTCTTACATTCTTATTGGGGTCTTTTTCAAGATTTCATGCACAGCCAAAGCAGCTTGCTCTACTTATATCATGTGATTTTAAAAGCTAATGCTGAATACTCCATTTTCAGTTATGTTTCAATTTCATTTTTTTTTTTTTTACAGCAAATGATTGTTCAAAATAATTCTATTTACAAGAGATGAAGATATTAGACTTCATAAAATACATTCTGGCTTTTATTTTTACATTTCTGCGGTGTTACATGGCTGCTCAGCTGACTGTTAGGATATGTAATGTAATACCAATGCTGTTAAATGTATGTACTGGATTTTTTAATACTTGTAGCCCGTAAATATGATGATGAAAATTTACTCAAGCTCTGCTATGTTATAGTATTTTTCCATTTTATTACATTTTTATTTGCAATTAATCAATTAATTTCAAACATTTATTCAGTTTTATTTTTAAAACTTCAAAACCAATTAAGACTCAGGTTAGGGGCTGAATGACCACTCTTTTGCTACACTATAGGTTAATTGGTTAAAATGAGTGCCATATTAAAGAAATGTTTAAACAGCATAGAGCACTTGGCACTAAACTAAATACCTAAAGGTATGACAGTTGTTCTCCATTTAATATCAGCATTTCTCCAGGCTAGTTGGTTAAAACTATCCCCTTAGCACTGTCTGTTAGCACTTTGGATAACCTAACCAGTGTTGAGCAAGCTACTCAGAAAATGCAGTTAACTAAGCTACCAGTTACTCCATATCAGATGAAGCTTCACTACACTAAAGCTACCTAAAGACAAAATCTAGCAAGCAAAGTTACAAAAAAAGGCAGAAGTAGTTTACTACATGTGAAGCTACTTTATCATTTACAACCAAATGAATCAACCTTCTGCTAAGATTCTATTAGTGACCAAACGAACAGGTCTCTCCAATAGACATACAATAGCAACTAATAGTAAGTCTTTAAAACAATAATCTTTGGGTGTTATTTCCACATTCTGTGCCCAGGATAGATTAAATGGGAAAATAGTATGTGTATATGTATGTGTATGTGTATGTGTATGTGTCTGTGTGTGCTTTATTGGGTCCGGAAAAATGCCTGATTTCCCTATGCTTACACTGTATTTCTTATGATGTCTGCAGCATTTTGCATTATATTCTTTAGTATACAATGCTTTCTAATATGATTTTACTATTTAAATCTTTACTAATTTAAATCTATTATAATCTGCAAGTGTGAGAGATAGAAGACACAATTGATTTGTGTGCACATTGTGGGCATTTTAAATGGCACCTCTCACGCAACAAATGCATCACTATTTATACTAAAGCACACTATTGTAAAGAACTGATTTTCAATGCATGGAAGATTTGCTGCTGTTAGCTAATGCTCTGAAAATATATCACCTTTGTAGTAAAATGATGTGAAAGATGTTAATGCAATGTGATTGTATTCTTATAGGACTATAACTGATCACTGCTTGTATTGTAAGATGAGTGTATTGTGAATTGCTGAATTTACTAATTTTCAACACTGCTGTAGAATATTGTTTTATATTTTATATTATTTTGTATTGATTGATTTTTGACATTGCATTTAAACCATTTTATTTCATGAAAGTACTTTTTGGCTAATGGAGGTTGTAGGCATGATGAGCTGAACAGTTTTTCATCTTTAGTGAGTTCTTTTTTTCTTCAGTCAGATGCTCATCAAGCGAAATCAGTCAGTGGGAGAAAAAGGAAGACAAAAAAATTTCCAGACATTCCTTGAGTTTAAATGTCTTTCAGGACCGATGCATTGAAGGACAGATTAAAAATGCCCAAGATTAGCAGCAGGACCTGCCACTGGATTTAAGCATACAAAATACAAAATTGTGTACAGTATATTTGGTAACTACGAAACAAAGTGCCCTTCTATGATAATTCATACTTCTACTAAATTATTGTGTAAAGTGAAATATCTCAAAGTCAATGTCTATAGACACAGTGGCACTGGGCTCAGGCTGGGTCTGTTTGAGCTGGGTTGAGCTGGCTGGATTGGGTTGTGTTGGGTTAGGGGTCTGCCTTCATTACAGATCCTCCGACACCTGTGCTTCATTAACATGCTAGATGGAGAGAGAGCAACCACACTCAGCAACAGCACACAGCCATCATTTTCTACCACTGCTTGGATTCCAATGACTCTCAGGACTTATGTCTCTGCTTCTCTCCTCAGTGCCGTCAGGTGATAAATACACATAAATATCACAGGGAGAGGCCGCTCCCCCTCCTCTCAGCAAACCCTCCTCCATCACAAACACACACACACACACACACACACACACACACACATACACACATGCACACACACACGTAATGACATGCATACAGACAGAGATGCACACACAGACATGCACACACACAGATGCAACACACTCACACACGCTCATCTTGTGTACTGTACATAACATATCCACTCTCAGACAAGAGATGAACAATCACAGATATGGCTATCATTTGGAAATAAAAAAACATGCAGGTAAGTCATAGTAATTGGATTGGTTTTTTTTTTCAATCTGAAACCTGAATGTGTGTGTTTGTGTGTGTGTGTGTGTGTCTCACATGTACACAGCAGAAAATAACCAGAGCACACAGTGCATTTGTCCGGTGAAGTCTTCGCCAAACACGGAATTTTTGTATTCCACACTCAGCATCCAGTCATCAGGGCGACATTCATACGCTCTGGAGACCTCCACGGAGGTGTCAGTGGCTCAGCTCCACCACACAAACCAGGTTTCAACATTTGCCCCTCACTGCCCCTCACACCCCCCTCCTCCACCCCCCACCCCCCACCCCTTACACACACACACACACACACACACACACACACACACGCACACACACACCACACTCACACACCAACTCCCCCAATCCATTGTTGTTTTTCATAATTCATGTCAGGAAGATCGCCTTATCTGTGGAGAAGTGGGGGTAGGGTGGGGTGAGGTTGGGGGCGAGGGGCATAGCGTTAATCCTCAGGTCAAGATGTATTTATTGAAGATTAATAATAGCAGCAATCTCATCATGCTCTCTATGATTTTATCATTTTGTCTGGAGAGGATCAGGGGTAGTGGGAGGCCAGTCCTCACTAGAATGGTCCACGGCCGAACTGTGAGAATAACGTCACACATCACGAGCAGCAACAGAACCTTCTGAATTGGAAAACTCTTAAAGAATTTTGATACTGCATTTCATAAATTACATATAATGACTAATCACAAAAAAGTAGAATGTTTCCTTTAAGCCATAATTTGTCACGTTCTGTGATAGAAAAAAAATCTGGCTCAAATTGAGGGTTATATTTCGCCCTCAAGCTAAAATCTTGAGGGGTTCATTGATATTCCGTACCTGAGATATTCCCTGATGCTCTTATGCCTTCAGTAATGCTGACACAAATAAACATCTTTTAGAAGCACCAGTAACCCCGCCACCACCACCACCACCACCACCATCCCCACCCACCCACCCACCCCCACAGCATCTGCAAGGGCAAATGGCTCCTCTGCCCACCACCATATGGTAATTTACCAGCGGCGAGTGCAGAGAGAAAAACATTTTCCCTTCACTCCATAAGGAAATGGGGCCGAGAATATTGCATATGCAGAGTGCCTCCACCTCCATCTCATTGTCCTAATGGAAGCACTGCATATATACACAGGGAAACAGACAGAGAAAGAGGGAGAGAGGGAGGGAGGGAGGGAGAGAGAGAGAGGGGGAAACAGAGGGGAAGAGTGAGAGATGGTGAGAAATGTGGAGAGAGGGGGAGAAAAGAAAAGATAAATTTCTTTGAGGGTGCCAGTTCAAGGTTCAAGGTTCAGTCGTGATCCAAATTATTTATACCCCTAATAAGGGAGTGGATTGAATAGATTGGTCGTCCCTGACCTTGGTGTCAATAGAAACCTCATCCCAGTATATCAGGCCCTGGCGTCAGGGAAACAGCGTCCGGAGCGACGGAGAGAAAGAGAGAGAGAGAGTAGGTGGCTCTGGAGGTGTGCGGTCTGGTGTGGAACACATCAGACAGGAGTGTGCATGTGTGTGTGTGTGTGTGGACAGGTGGAGAATGTGTAAGAGTGTAAGAGAGATGATGGAAAGAAGCAAGGAGGAGGAGGAGGAGGAAGAGTGGAGGAGGAGAGAGAAGAGGAGGGAAGAGAAGGAAGAGGAGTGCATGTGCGGCAGAGAGGGGTGGGGTGGGGTGGGGGTGGGGTTGGTAGGGGGCACCTTGTTTGCATCCCATATGGAAATGAGGACCCATGCAAGGGTACAGGAAGGACAGTGGTGCATTGTGGTCCAGGAGAGAGAAACACCTGGAGGACTCAGAGGAACAATAAGAGAAGCTATTCAAGAGGACCATATTAATATGATATCATACGCATTCAAACATCCACCTGCATGTTTACTGGAATGTATTACTCCAGATGTGATTTTGAATCACTTCTATGAAGAGCTGAAAAACATATTATAATGTTTGTCCACACAGTACACAGCATATTGCATGTGTGTTTGCCATTGCTATTCCAGACACATGTTCATAACACACAGGAGAGCATTAGAGTTTATGTGTATGTTTTTATTTATGCCTATATTTACTGTACTTGGCAGACGCTTTTGTCCAAAGAGAGTTACAAAAAAATAATGCTACAGTTCCTACTAAACTAACTACTAAAATCTATTTTGCACTTAAATATATATATATATATATATATATATATATATATATATATATATATATAAATTGGTTTTTTTTTTTTGTTTTTTCCAGTGGTTAAATTGACACCAATTGCTCCATTTGTGCTCATTTCCATCTCAGCTCTAGCAGACAGCTGTTGCTGGTCTCAGGTGACCCTGAATCATTTCGTGATTTATGAAACTGAATCCAGTCGCTCATTAGTGATCACACGATGATCATCTAAGCCTGGTAATGTCTCTCTGATAACGGTCTCAAATACCGTCTCCTTCTGCTGACAAACTGCAGGACTCTTCTCTCTTAATGGCCTGAGTGCGGGGTTATTGTATGGCGATTCGTTTCAGCCCCATCACTGTCAATGAGCGTCAAAGGCGCTGAAGATGAGGTTATCATCAGTCTACTGTTCCCTGCAGGGAAGAAGGATAGAGCTGAAAGTCGGCAGAATTGCCCGGGTGCAAAGGGTCACAGCCAGCGTGAGATGTTACAATCGTTTGGATCTTATCGGACACTCCCTTCTGCCTTATCTTTTTGTGTATTGACTGTGCACTTAGCAGTAGTAGTGTGGTGTGTGTGTGTATAAGTGCACTATATGTGTTAGTTGTGCATGAGCATGTGTGTGTGTCTCTCTCCCTGTGTGTGTGTGTGTGTGTGTGTGTGTGTGTGTGTGCGTGGGGGAAGTAAAAACACAAGTGTGGGATTTACGGTGGATAAACACACAGGTTGGACGTGTGGCAGCCGTATTGATCATCAAGCCTCCCGCTGCTTCCAAGGCCCGATCTCTGACCCTTAAATAGCGAATGAATCTCAATCCAATAGACTGGAGTGTCTGGGCTCTCCTCGGTCACATTCCCCCCGAACGTACGCACACACACACACACACACACACACACACACACTTACTAACGGGACCCACTCCCAGGACCTCTCCGATCGATAGAGCGGAGGATGATTTCTACATTATGGATTGGCGCCCTCTTTATTAATAGAATAGGTGTGTGTATGTGTGTGTGAGAAGAACTATGTCTGTGTGTATGTGTATGTATGCATGTATGAGAGACTGCTTGTGAGTGCTCCGTGTGTGTGTGTGCGTGTGTGTGTGTGTTTGTGTATGTGAGTGAAAGACAGTGCAGTGACAATAGATAGTGTGAGTGTGTGTGTGTGTGTGTGTTTGTTTGTTTGTTTAGTTATGCCCTTGAGTTTGCTCGTGCTATCTGCACACCGTATGCTCTTTCCCTGAAATGGAAACGATGCCTAACAGAGTGATTTCAGTCAGTCCCGATCTCGTCACAGTAGATCATGAGAATCCATTCTCCCTGTCTGCTGCTTTAGCTGTGCATGTGAGTGCCCATATACCCACATAGCAGATGCCTTTTTCCTTCAGTCGAACCCAGCTTGAGACTAATATGGAGAAAACATTTTAAAACCCATAACAACATCTCAGCTCTCACTTCACAATCTAATTCATATTCAAAAATGAAATGAGAAGCATCGAGAAGTTGGTCTGCCTGACTCACGCTCACAGATCTCAAAAGAATATATATTTAGATTTATGGCATTACTGTAAATTGCGATCTGAGTCTGAAATTATTTATTCACATTTTTGGCAATTATGCAGTTGGAGCAGAAGTCAGTTGGCATGTTTAGAGCCTTTCAATCTATGTTACATGATCAGATTTTTCTTCTTGTTACCTTTTGATTCATTTTGAAGGAAATGGCCAACCATTGTCCTCCAAATGCCTGTCACCTTTGTTTTAGGACTAAGGATGTTGTTGTTGTTGTTGTTGTTGTTGTTGTGTGTGTGTGTGTATGTGTGTGTGTGTGACAGACAGACATCGAGAAAGAAGCACTGGATGAGCCGTAAGAACAGGTGTGAGCTTTGCCTGTTTAGTTAATTGTGTCGCCGAACCTCTGGAGAGTTTCATAAGATGTTGTTTGATCTTGCTGTTGTGGCGTTGGCATGGTTCAAAGCCAAACCTCTGGGGAGCACTCCAAGTTCAATAGGGCAGCAGGACTCACAGCCTGGTCACTGAGCCGCTTCAAACAGCAGTACCATATCAGCTTAGTGGGGATAGTAGCCAACAGCAACCCATCTACTAATAGAATGAGCCCCCTGTCCAACACACACCACACACACACACACACACAGTCAGAGTGTCACATACATAGATATGCATGCATGTACATAGATTTACATACACATTCCTGTATGCCTGTAGAAACAAACCGCCCAGAGACAATTTAACACACATATATTCAGATAACTGAAAATGTGGAGAATGTATGAATGCGGAATCACACAACATTAAAAGACACAGCAGCAAAAGTGTAACAACAAGGAGCAGATGGTCTTGCAGCCAAAATCACTTTTTATTTTTATTTTAATTGTTTGTAACACAATTGAATAAAAATATGTGAAATGATGTTTTATAACCAAAAAGTCTTGTCAGTAAAGCTCAATTATAAATCCATATATTTGTATTATTCATTTTCCACACCTACTGAGAAATATACTGGTACAATATGTTAAACAGAAAAAGGACTGAAAAGTGATGTCACACACACACACAGACACAAACACAGACACGCACCTATGAGTATTCATGTGTGCTCCATGTATTTATTAAGGCTGATTGGGGATCAGACAAGAGGCATATGCATAGCCCCTTTCCCCTTTCTTAAAATATTACAATTATGGAGATTGTCTTTTCTCATTCATTTCCGTGTGCTTGTATTACCTGCGTAAGCCTGCTATGTTCTCACAGTGATCTCACAGATTACTCAGACGGACCAAAGAGGCTCTCCTTTTTACCTAATATGCTGTTCTGCTTTGCATCTGTCGTGATCTTATGATGTCCCCCCCCCCCTCCCATACACACACACACACACACACACACACACACACACACACACACACACAAAACACACACACACACATACGCTCACAGATGTATACACACACACACACCACACACAAACATGCATGTTCATTCACATGCACTTTAATATGCATACATGCACTCAATGAAAAACACACACGCCCATGCACACATAAACACACACACACACACACACACACACACACACACACACACACACACACTGCACATATGCAAGGTTGTGCTAATAAGACCACCAGCTCTCCCCTTCCCATCCTCTTCCCAGCAAACACACAACCTTTTTATGTAATGAAATTACAGGGAGTCATATGTTCCATCATGTCTCAGAGTTATGGGGACATTTTACATAAAATTCATATTGAGGGCATTGTCCAGGATGCATGTGTGCATATGGATTTACATTTCAGGGGGTATTAGAGGATTGAGGGTAGTGCCGTAAAAAAAGGGGAGAAGATGAAGAAAAAGAAAGGGGGGATGGGTGGGTGAGTAAGAGAGGTAGGGAGAAAAGGTAAGAGAGATAGAGAGAGAAAGAGAGAGAGAGAGAGGAGAGGGGGAGGGAGAGAGAGCTGTTTTGCCTGTCCCATCTTCCAGTGTCCCGGCAGTCGTAAATTACAGTGAACCTCTAGGCCTCACCTCCAGGCCGTCTGTTGCTGCTGCTGCTGCTGCTGTTGTGGAGGAGGAGGAGGAGGTGAAGGAGGAACAGGAGGAGGAGGAGGTGGAGGACGAGACGGCTGCTGAGGCTTCTTCGTGCACTTCAGCCCATAAATTAGAGCCTTTTGATTCACATGCGTGTCTGACAGGCCCCGCCAAGATACGCAAACCGGTTACATCACCACAGAAATAAATAAAAACATCCCGATACGATTGCGAGAGGAGATGAGAGGGGAGGAGAGGAAAAGAGTGGAGCAGAGAGGAGAGGAAGAGAAGAGTGGAGAAGCATGTGGAAATCGGTCTGATTGGATCAGATCCACACAGGGCAGTCTGACACAATTGATGTGGCCATCTGTCAACAGGTGACGGTTATTTACAATAACTGACTGGCCAGATTCTTCTGTTTTCGGTCAGAGGTCTAACTTTGATTCACAATCCTACAAAAGATTTCATACTATGTTTATGGCTCCCATGCTTTCATGCTTTTAACATGGTCTTTCTAGGCTTGTTTTTTTTTTGCCTTTTCTAATATCTGTTGCAATTTGCCTTAGGAAAAATGCCTTAAAATTCATCATACAGAACATTTAAACATCATGAATCAATATTTCCAAGTCAAATTACTTGATTTTAATAGGCTACATAAATGCCAAGACAGATACAACAGACAAGTAATATAATATAATTAGCCAGCTGTTTTAATGATGTATGAACATATTTGATAAAGATAAGATCAAATATCATTAAACTCATTAAAAGACTTCCTTTTGTAAATACAGTGAGTGTTTATTTCTGTGAGGCAGTACAGTGGATAATGGACAATTTTTTAATCTGCTTTTTTATCTTTATGCGAGCAGTGTGTATCTTTATGTGAGCAGTCAGCAGTCAGAATCGAAATGGCACACTTAGATAGGTATATGATCAGGATACCATTTGGATCGGTATATGATCAGGATACCATTTGGATCAGTATATGATCAGGACACCATTTGGATTGGTATATGATCAGGATACCATTTGGATCGCTATATGATCAGGATACCCCTTGGATCAGTATATGATCAGGATACTGCTTGGATCGCTAAATGATCAGGATACCGCTTGTGGCACCCAGCTGTCCCTCCTCACCTTTGCTCTGATCCCCGCTTTGAAGCATGACATCATAATCTCACTCTTCTGCTCTACCTAAGCGAGGAAGATACAACTGTTTAAGCTCCTTTCAAAGCATGAAGCATTTGCTATGTACTGCATATGTGCCACACATTTCACAAGCCTGCATTGGCATGACAGAACTCTCCTATACATGATTTTTTTTGTCCCAAAGCAGCAGAGGAAGAGTGATAAGCTGTGAGAAAGGCACCCCTGCTGCCGTGTGGGATAAAGAGGCGTTTTGTGAATGGGTTCATGTGTAAGTCAGGAGCCTCCAAGACCTCTGCTGGTTAACATCCCAGCTCTTCCCATCCTCTTGTCCCAGTCCAGTATCTAAGCCCTCAAAGTCCCTATCCAAGAGTCAAGGGGTCAGGTGGAGTGGGGATGGGGTGGTGGCTGGGGGGGTTGTACAAGTCTCTATCCTGCAGGCCACACATAATCCAACAGGCGCTTGGGGATTTCAACAAGCAAATCTCATATTTTTAAACACTGGATTATGCATTTCTTTTATTACTAGTGAGAGGGGGAGGAGGGGCGGACTGACTAGATTATGGGGGAAAGCTGTGGGACTCCAATTTGAAGAGAGGAATAATAAAAGTATCAAGATGCACGTGGAGGGTGTGGGGGTTGTGTGTGTGTGTGTGTGTGTGTGTGTGTGTGTGTGTGTGTGTGTGTGTGTGTGTGTGTGTTGGGCAGTGGTGGGGGGGGCGACTACTGATTTATGAACCTAAAAATAAAAAGGTACAGCATGTGGACCTGCTACGGTGAAGCAGAGTAGCAACACACTGTTAAGGTGTATAGGTGTGTGTGTGTGTGTGTGTGTGTGTGTGTGTGTGTGTGTGTGTGGGGGGGAGGGGGGTGGTGGTGGAGGGGTGGGGGGAGATGCATGTGTGTTGGTGTGCAGGGTGAGGAGGCATGCTTGGGCTGCATACATAAACACACATCTCCGACAGACACATCCTCGAAGAACACAAACAAGGCACACACACACACACACACGCACACACAGATAAATATCATATAAACAACCTGCTGATGGCTCAGACTCATGGACTTCAAAGGCTAACCAGGACAGAGGCTCACACTCCGTGAGATAAGACTAGGCTCTGAAATACACTTGTATTCACACCATGATTTTGATCTTGCTGTTCAAACATGGTTCATAATTTTATGCTTCCCATTAACACTATGAAAGATAAAACAAGGGGGTGAGAAGGAGGGAGGGAAGGAAGAAAGGAAGGAGAATAGAAGAGAAGAGGACAGAGAAAGTGAGATGAAGAATAGATACAAAGAGACAGAAAGAGACAGAAATAGAGAAAGAAATAGAGAGACTGAGAAAAAAAGGAGAGAGAGAGAGAGGGGTAAGGAGAGAGCTGATGAAATGACCTTGCAAGAAACAACAACAGCAACCTTAATGCGCTGCATTACAAGCTCCGTTATAAAGCATTTTTATGGGTGAGCCATAAAAACAGTGGTAGCATCCCACACACATGCCTGCCTGCCCGCCGGCCTGCCTGCTCCCTCTCTGAAGGCCTCATCAGCAAACAGGTCAGTCTCAGCTGATCCTGAGGTGAGCAAGAGTGTGTGTGTGTGTGTGTGTATGTGTGTGTGTGTCTGTGGGGGAGTGGATCTGTGAATTTGTCTGTGTGTGTGTTGTGTGCATAAGCAGTGTATGCTTGTGTGTGTGTGTGTGTGTGTGTGTGTGTGTGTGTGTCTATGGGGGAATGGATCTGTGAATTTGTCTGTGTGTGTGTGTGTGTGTATGTATGTGTGTAGGTGTGTTTATGTATGTGTGCAAAAGGCATGGAGTCTCACATATCTCATCTTCACCTTCATACTCATCCCCACTTTGAACCATCAGACTCTCACTCCTCCACTCAACCTAAGTGAGGAACATCCAACTGTTGAAGACATTGCTGTTTAAGCTCCACAAAGCGGGAAGCATTCCTTATGTAGATGTGCTACATATTTTACAAGGCTGCATTGGCCAGTGAAAACCCTTTTACTCATTTTTTAAGCCAAATTTGCCATACAAGACCGACTAAAACAATTATAAATGCCTCAGACCCTGATGTACATCTGAGGACAGGCAAGACTCTGTAGTGCCCTCTAAAGGTTATATTAAAACAGTGCAGATTATGACTGAATATTAATATCATATTAATACGAGTATCAAGAGACTGTTTTCAATGAGCTGATTTCAGTTATTGCTGGACTGAATTTTCTTCCAGTAGAGGTGCTGGACTGAAATTTCTTCCAGTAGAGGTAGTGTATATGCACCTATCATGAGACCTGACTCCTTATTTTCAGACACTTAGAACAATATAATCTCCACTGTGTAAAAATGAGGGCACCCCAACCTAAAATCAAATGAATTATTCAGAGACTTTTTTTCAAACAGAAAGTGCTGGGCATATTATAAACACAAGGCTTTTAATACATTCACTTTATGAATCTGCCAAAACAGCGACAAGCAGAGCGATCCCAGCTGACTGCTTTCCAAAAAAAAGAAAACTGCTGAATTATGCAAATACTTTGCTTTTTTTTTACAAAGAGCCAGAGAACCAACAAATACATTTCCTAATTTAAAAGTCAAATTAGAATCAGCAATTCAGATGCACATAGTCTTCAGTACTCAAAGTAGTACTGACTTCCATCAGACCACTACTGGCTAACATGACATCAAATCACTACTGACCAGGGGTCCATCTCCCAAAAGCATAGTTTCTAACCAGCTCAGGGGCAACCATCAGAACAGTACTGACCAGCACTGATAAACCCACTGGCTGTTATTGCACTGTACAGTATCCTGACCACACTACTAACCACTGCCATACTACCACTGACCAGCTCACTGACCATTATCTGACCAGCAGTACCCAGTTCACCGACCAGTAGTGACCACTTGACCAGTAGTGACCAGATAGCTCACTGGCCACCATCAGCAACAAGACTGCCAAGCTCACTGACCACCATCTTATGCAGCTCAGTAAAGCACAGCTCGACTTCCGTGAGTGCACAGCGGACAAGCGTGTCACCCAGATTAGTAATAATCCACAACCTCTGTCTGCACTTTTCTCTCTCACTTCTCTCTCTTTCTTTCCTTCTCTACATCTTTTCAGTCCTATCTTTTTAAGCTCTGTTTTATCCTTTGTCTCAGTCTTCACTCCATCCATGTTTATCTTTCCCTCCTCATTGTCCATTCCTTCATTTCAGTTTGCTCCCTCCTCTCTCTTTCTGCATTCTCTCCCTCTTTCCCCCCTCTTTCTTTTTCCATCTTTTCTGTTCACTCCCTCTCTATCGTCTCTTAATCTCTCTCCCTCTCTCTCATTGCCTTTCTTTCTCTCCTTCCGTCCTCTTTCTCTCCCTCCTCTAAGTACTCTCCTCCTTCCCGTCAGTCAGGCTGCCTGTGCTATAGGAGCTTTGACAACAGCCTCTGCCTCCTTATTTCAGCCTATGGATGTTGGGCCAGGACATATTGATTAGGCCATAAATTACCCATGGGCCCGTGCTCCCGGGGTGCCTTTTGCGAGGCAGGGAAATAAGAGACTTTGAGAACGGGGTCCTCCAAATTGTTAATTAAATACAAATCAATCCTCGGCCATTAATCAGCCGGGGGCTCGCCGGACACCTCTGGCGAGTGGACGTCGCGATCGATGAGGCGGACCACGGGAGCAGTCGCCATTTTCACGGTGCTGGACAAATGCATGCGGGTCACAGTTCGGACCCTGCGCATAATCTCCATTGACTCGGGTTTATAACACAGCATCTGTAGATTTACAAGGGCTTGGACATCACTTCATGGAAATCCAGAAGGCTGACTTGGTTTGACCTGCATTCTCTGCATCTAATTAAAGCATTTGACACTATTATGCAGCTGAAAGCACTCAGCCTCTGCCACTGTTTTAACTGAAAGCATATTTTATTCATTTATATCTTTACATTTACACAAAGTCCAGCGTCACATAAAAAATCTTTGTTTATCGAAATTTATATTAAATAAAATAAATATATTTACATAGACATGATCTAATGCATGCCATCCCCTGCTAGTATTTTGCAACATCTGTCTCTGTACATTGAGCTCATTCATATGATCTTATCGCATTGTTGCGTTGACTCTCGTCATTGAGCTTCACTCCGTTACCTTTTTGTTTCCTTTAAATGTCAGGTGGCAATTTATCAACTCATTTAAAGGCAGACCATATAAAAGATAAGTGCACTTGTTTCACACTGAATCTCCTGCATCGTATCTTGTTGAAACCCCTCCTGTGCACACATCAACATTTTTACTCATTTGCCATTTGTATTGGGTATTTTTAACATGATCTGCAGTCTGGTGCTGAGACCTCCTCAAAAGCTTCAAGGCACCATCTTGAGGAGCCCACTATGAGTGTGTGGTTACTTAACTCCTTCACTCCTGAGAAGTCTTTTCCTGTCTGCACAGTAATAGTGAGAGAGACACTCTGTATAACCTATGATTTCCCTCACTACCAGACAATGATTATCTGGTGGGTGAGATTGTGTTGTCAAAGTGCCAAGACACGTCAACAACACCCAGGAGATAAATAGATAGTTTAACAGAAATAATACTCTGTGCTCTGGGTTTGTGTGATTCATGGACAACTACAAGCAGAGATTCTTGCGTTTTTTTTTACTAGAGCTCAAGAACTTGCTGGGAAAAGAACAAAAAAAGAAAAAGGCGTTGAGTCGAGGCTCTCTGATCTTCTCTCCTCTCTATTAATTAAACAGGGCAGATTTACGGCTCTAATTGGCCTCCTGGTTCAGCATAGCACATCGTCACTTCCATAATTATTCCAGTCATGTACATCCAAACAGCCAGACCCAAACTCCATAAATCCATGCCAGTGGCAAATAACAGGGATTCTGACCTCCGGCGGTAAATCTGAGGGACACAGTAAAACTTAGTGTGGAGATTGATCTCAATCTGATTATATTTTTGGACATTTATGCAGCATTTTCTCCCTCTCTCTCATAACATCATCATGATGCTTTCTCGAGAAAATTGTGTTAACTTTGGAATATAAAGACTAGTTTTGTTTGGATATGAACTCTTTAAGGATAACAACACAAGGCCTTCCTCAGCAGTTTAAAGAATTTTCCCCTTTAGTTAAGATCTAGTTAAGAATATTACTATTGTCTGTTCATCCCTTTAGACAGCGAAGGCCTGAAGCTTATTTATTTTATAGGTGTATAAATGTAGAGGTAAATTAAATTTTCCCATCAACTATCTCTCTATATATGTTCCTTCCAAATAATATTAATGAGGTTTTCAATTTATTATGACATCATCCATTATAATATCATTATATCTCAACTTTAGGGAGGCTAAATTCTTGAAAATTGTTTAAACAGTTTTTTCCCCCACAAATACATTGTCTGACTATGAAAAAAAACACATATCATAATCACTTCCTATATGAGTAGACACCCTCCCCCTCAGAGACTTAAGGAATGTGAACAGAGCCTTCGGGCCAAGAGAGGATACCAGCACTAAGTCTCTGTCTCTGTGCTAAGATCTGTTCCAGTGCAAAGAGCCAGGGAGAGGCAAAAAAGCTGCCCAACAGCTGTCTGCAGTCCATGCCATTCTGCAGCCCAGATGGTGGGGGAGATTGGTCTTATGGGAGAGCGGATCTGGGCCCGCTGGCACTGAAACTGGCATTGTCGCTTGTGCCAGAGCAGAGGCGGATGGACACACGCACCAAGCTGACCCAGGATTAGCACGGCATTGGGGGTGATGTTCGGAAATAGCCACTGGGCACGGGGTGCCACACAGAGTGGGCATGGAGTAGGTCTACTGCTGTCCAACCAGAACAGGGCACAAACACTACATGCTAATTTAGGCTGCAGTGAGTGCAGGCCACAGTACAGAAGTCTTGGTTGGAAAGGTTGTCTCTGGTTTGATGACAGTCAATGTTGCAAGGCCAGTTGAGCCTGTCTGTCAGAGAACAGGTTAAATCTCTATGGAACTATTACACTTATACCAATTGTTCCTACTTCTTCAAGGTTTCTCACCAGTTTTCCATACAAAGTCAATAAAATGGCAGCATTCTACAAAATACTAAAGTATGTATTTAAGAATGTGCAAAAGGCCTACATTTTTTCTCAATACTAAATTTGTCAACGACCTGCCAAATGAATTAAAATTAATTACAAACTTCCTGTGGGAAGACTCAAGAGCAGTTTTAGAGGCAGTGAAATTATGTCTGTTGAGAGTAGAGAAGCCAACATTTAATGCTGACATCTGGCCAAATTAATTTAGGTAATTATGATTACAAAATAAGCCAGGAAAATACTCTCATAATAACACAGTTTACTTTGCTTTATAGCACAGCCATTCACACTTCAAATTATGTAAATGTGAATTTGTCTTGACGATCTAAAAAAGTCATGCAATCTGATATTTATAATTACTGAATATACAAAATAGCAAATCACAACAACTTATAACAAAAAAAAACACACAAGAAATGCTTACTGCTGGTGTTCTAGGTGTCCAAATCAGCACACAAACAATCAGTCTCTAACTGCCTTCTGCTAATCAACATAGCAGGTGGCCCTTAGTAGTCCACATAAAATAAATACATCAGAGCTTACTAACAATAGGCACTGGGAGCATTAGGCTCTAAGAGTTGCCACGTTAAAATATTTTAGTACTACCATTCTGCCACTGAACGAGGCACAGGAAAATGAAATGGTGTCTGTGCCCCATTCAGTTATCGTTAGCTGTCTGTTCACTATTCTGTCTATATCGTACCAAATTTTGGTTTGAATCACAAGTTTTTTGGACCACAAGCCATATTTTGAAAAAAACCAAACCAAACCTACCTAAAGCACTCCATGACATTGCACCTCAGGAGTGTGAGTTAAAATACTTTGTGTCAGAGTACCCCTTTAACTGAACTCCGCCAACTAAAAACACTTTGTGTGCTATGTTTCGTTATGTTTTTCACAATGTCAAAGACGACGTCATCCATTGATGACATGACATTCCTGATCTTGTGCACTATTTCAGCGTGTGGAGCAACCTTCTGAGTTAATCTGGATGGCTGCTTGTAATGTTGTATTTATTATTGTTCTGAGCAAGGCTGAGTTATGCGACTGATTTATGATTTAAATAAATAAAAATAAACATTTATCTTCTGACCAGGACCCTGGAGCAGTGCCCAAAAAATGCCCGTACACCGATACACACAGCTCACCAAGTTTACAACTGTCCTGCCATCTTTAGTACCTGAGTGTGTTTATGTGTATCTCTCTTGGTGCGTGTGTGTGTGTGTATGTGTGTGTATGTATCTCTCTCTCTCTCTCTCTGTGTTTGTGTGTGTGTGTGTGAGAGAGAGAGAGAGAGAAAGAGAGAAATAAGGAGAGATCAAGTTCCAAAGTAAACGAGCAGCTTGCACAGAAAAGATGGGAATAAGTTACTTGAGGCTGATGCTGAAAGGATGGCTTTTTTTCTTGTCATTTAGTATGCTTCACCAGTTTCCTGTTGCTCTGTATGGATCTTTATCATTGATATGACTTGATATGATTGACTGACTGATTTATTGATTAGGTATCACTTGATAAGGTTACTGCTAACATATTATTATTGGTGAAATAAATAAATAAAATAATTACCAGTTCCATTTGAAATTGAATGACCTTTCATTAAATTTGTGTATGTGAGTTTGCAGGAAAGTGCATGTGTGTGTGTGTATGTGTGTGTGTGAGAGAGAGAAAGAGAGAGAGGGGGGTGGGGGTGTCGTGATACTGGTGTTAGCCCCCATGTGCATCCGTAGGGCTAGTCCTCCCCTACATCTGCACTGTGCCTGTAATCGTGTTTAGCTGCTGTCTCTGCTGTCTCTGCTGTGGCACCAAACCAATCTATGCATCCACCCATCCTGTAATCGCATATGGCTGCTGCTGTTGCTGCTGCTGCCTGGCCTGAGGTCTCTGCTACCCCATCCTTACCCCACCCTTACCCCACCCCTCCCCACCCCCTAATCCGTGGGTCTGGGCCCCGCTGGTCTGATGCTGGCCTCTAATCTCCAGGCCAATCGCTCCGCAGATGGTTCCCTTCTTAAGCACTGCACAAGAACCCAGCTCATCCCTAATTCCCCTCATCTCTCATGTAAGAGGTGTTGGCCTCACGCCGCTCCCAACTCACACATACACACACACACACACACACACACAAGTAGACACACGCACACACATGCACAGACACACGCACACACATGCACAGAAAAACACATAGACACACACATACACGTGCTCACACACATTTTGGGGTGGTGTGTGATGTTCTGGTCAGACTTATTTAAGAGGCAGAGCTGCTGAAAGACTCTCCCCTTAAGGGTCAATAGTCTGACACTGACCTGGATGACCCCAAGTGCATAGGTTAACTTCACATCAAAACACACACAGACACAGACACACACAGACACACACACACACATACACACACCTACACACCACACAAAGACCTCACTCATCATCAATCATGCTTTTATAGGTATTCTTCATTGATACTTTTAGAAGCATTTTTAAAACACATTCCTACAGCATGTAGTGTGGGGAACATGTTTTTGTCCTGTATACTGTCCTTACAGCATACTTTTAGTAAGCACACACAAATAAAGACACAGAACCCAATCAATCTCCCTCTCTGAGCACACCTGCACTTATAGTCCCTCTTTCTTTAATGCTCCACAGCAGTGAGGCTAACCACATTATACTGTTTCAAAGCAGCTTATCTCTGGACTGCTGTTCCTGCTTATCTGCTGTGTGTGTGTTTGTATGTGTGTGTGTGTGTGTGTGTGTGTGTGTGTGTGTTTTCCATGCACACCATAACAATGAGACATAAAGCCATACTCCAAACCATGACTAATAAAATTTTGCTCCTCTCATCTGATGTCAACACCCTCCAACCTGTTGCGCTATGTCTTCATTGGTAGATATAGACACTCTCTTAACCTACAGAGGTCAAGGCTGCAGTGGCTATCTAGCTGCTATTTATCAACTTACCAGTCTATTAATGTTAGCTGTCTAAAGTTAACCAGCATGGTCTACCACTCTGCCACAACAGCATTGTTCATTAGCACTTCTACTAACTATCCACAAAAAACCCTAAAACCAATAAACAATTTTAATTTATAGACTTAAATAGACACAAAAGGAGAAAATGTTCAAAAGGACTTTTTAAAACTACTGTTAAGTGACATAAAAATAATACAAAAATAGCTGAACCAACTTTTCTAAATTCATTACACAAATATTTTGTAAATATATTTACACATATTATTATTTTGTATTATTTTATAATACATATTCACACTGACTAAAAATCTTTCAAGTTGCTCTTGAAGAAGAAACATGGTCCATAATAGAGGGAGATTTATCTCCTTGGTGCTAGTTGGGTAGATGAACCCTTACACATAACAGGATACGCATGTTGGCATATATTTTGATTGAAAGTTGGAAAACTCAGCTTCAGAAAGTAAAAGTGCCATGTATAAATCTTAGCTGTGTATGTAACACAGATTATTTCCCTGGCTCATTTACAGATTCACAGTGCCTCGCTGAAGGGTTGGGATGATTGCAATCAGCTGCTTTAGTGAATGGTTGAAACAATACTGTGTTAAGGATTTCAGGCTGGTGACAAACTTCGAGGAGGAGGAGGAGAAGAAGAAGAAGAAGAAGAGGAAAAAGGAGAAGGAGAAGAAGGAGAAGAAGAGGAGGAAGAAGAAGAAGAGGAAGAAGGAGAAGAAGGAGAAGAAGAGGAAGTAGAAGACGTCCCTGAGAGTTTTCATGTGATTTGTTTCCCTCTGTCCAGTAACAATAGTGGCCAGAGAGAAGTGGAATATTGGCAATCAGGGGTCGGGCAGAGAGACAACCGTTTGGGATTGCCGCCACTCTCTCCGTACACAATTGATGGCATGCCCCGGGGATTGTTTTCCTCCAGAAACGGCAAACGTGAAACAGGTAAGGGACCCAGGCAATGAGAGAGGGTCGCCACAGCAATATTACCTCCCCTGCCTCTGTTTCCATGGCTACAGAGAGGTAAAAGAAAAGAGAGAGAGAGAGAGGGAGAGAGAGAGGGAGAGAGAAAGCAGAAAAAAGCAGATGAGGAATGGGTCGTGAAAGTCACGCCGCCGGAGCAATGGTGTCGGGGAGGAGAGATATTAGAACAGCCGACCCAGAATGGATTACAGCAGGGGAACAATTGCAGAGAGGAGAGAAGAGAGGAGAGGAGAGGAGGATCTGACGAAGAGGTGGGAGGAAGAGGAGAGGAGAAAAGAAGAGAGGGGGACGGGGAGTGATGTGGCGGCGGGTGGGGGCAGGTGCAGTGGAGGTGTGGGGTAGGGGGTGGGGCGTGGAGATGAGAGTTGCCACACCATTTTTCACAGCAGACAAAAACATTTGCCTGGATATCAATTTGGAACAGCACAGCAGTCTTCACCTTCTGCCCTGCTATCCATCATCTCTCTCCTCTCGCCCACGCGCGACACTCCCACACACCCACACTCCTCTCGCCCACGTGCAGAACTCCCACACACACACACACTCTCCTCTTGCCCACGTGCAATACTCACACTCACACACCCCACCACTCTCAACTAGCACCCCACTCCCTAACCCCCAACACACATCATCCTCATTGTGCTCTACTCTCGCAATCGCAGCTTTTTAGCTTTTTACAACCCCCCTTCCCTCACCCACCACCACCACCTCCTCCCAATAACCACTCACACACACACACACACTCTCAACATTTCTTGCTCTCTACTATCCCCCCCGCCACCACCCGCCCATCACACTCCAGCTTTCTCCCCACAACACACCCCCCCACACTGTCTGTCTGTCCCCCCCCCCCCCCAACACTCCAGCTAACTTTTGACCCCCTCCACACATTGCTGGAACCCCTACTAACATTATTCTCCATCCCCACCACCATCAAACAAGAAGACACCCTCAACCAACTTCTCTTCCTCTTTTGACCTAGCCAACCCCTCAACACCCTCCCCCCGCCCTCCATCACACACACACACACACACACACATAAACAAACACTTGCACCCGCTCTGCAACACTTCCCCAAAATTCGGGTGCCACTTCTTGCCCTACATCCACTACCTACCCCCCTCTTCTCCTTTGTGTTCCTTCTCGGCCCTCCCACCCCTCCATACCGCTCATCCATCTCTATAGACAGCATCTCCCTCAGGCCCTGACCTGGTGCTGATCTGGTCCTGATCTGGCGTGGATGTGGCCCACAGCCTATTCCCCTCTGGCTAATGGCTCCTCTTGCTAAGGAACAGAAGGAGCAGTGTGTGTGTGTGTGTGTGCTTTTGGGAGACTGTTGTACGGTGTATATATGATTTTATTCAGGAATTTTGGAGTGTGTGTGTGTGTGTGTGTGTGTGTGCGTATTTTTGGGGAGGAGTATTTTGACATGGGCTTGAGGGCAGGGAAATGTAGGCGGTACCGGTCCCTCAAAAAGGGGTGTGTCCTGTCATATTATGCCCCTGTGCTGAGTCCCGCCCCCCTGGCGAGCCCTTATTGGCACCTTGGCCGACACCCCATCACTCATCCGAGGGCCGCAATCCATCACCATGGCGATCAATACGAGGACCTGCATTCATCAGCCCGTCTCCATACACCAAGCAAAGGTGTGTGTGGGGTGGGGTGGGGTGAGGGGAAGGGGTCGGGGGGTTCGTGCATGTGTGCATGTGTGCGTGTGTGTGCATGTGTGTGTGTGTGCGGGGTGGGGTGCATATAAGGTGCATGATGGTAAAGAGGGAATTGATGTATGTGGCTGAGCGTGTAGGAGTACATAGGGGGTGTGTGTGTGCAACATGCATGCCTGTGCACAGAGAGAGGTAGAAAGACAGACAGAGAGATGTGAAAGACAATGAGGAAGAGGAAGCATAATAAAGACACTGATAAAAAGAAAGACATGACAGACCTGGAGGATAGAAAGAGGGAGAAAGAAAGAGAAAGATGTTAAAAACAATGAGTGGGATAAAGACAGATAAAAACCAGACAGATAATAAGACAGATATAAGAAAAGAAATGAGAGAAAGGTTTGGAGGAGGAGAGAAAAAAGAGGGAGAAGGAGAAAAGTGGGGTGTGTGTGTGTGTGTGTGTGTGTGTGTGTGTGTGTGTGTGGTCCAGCAGTAGATGACACTGATCAGTCTGTCAGAATGATTAGTGCCCAGAGACTAGACACATCACCTCTATGTGAAATATGAAGAGCAGAACAAGGGGGAGAGGAAGGAAAAAGAAAAGACTGAGAGACTGATATAAGAAGTGAGGAGAGGAGAGAGGGATGGACGGACAGACAGACAGGGCAAGAGACAGGAGGAGTGAAAGGTGACACTGAAACAGGCGGAGAGAGAGAGAGAATGAGGGAGGGAGGGAGGACTGAAGGAAGGGGGGAACAGGTGACAGATAGTCAGAATAAGACACTGAATACTTATCTCCCTCTCTCTCTCTTTCTCTCTCTCTCTCTCTTCTCCTCCTCCTCCTCCTCTCGGTAGGCAATGTCAGTGTCACTCATGCATGGCTGTCAGTTTCCGGCAAGGCTCTGCACTTTCCACTGACAGCTCATAAGTTTGGTCTGTGTGCGATGGAGACAGAGCCAGAGCCAGAGCCAGAGCCAGAGCCAGAGCTCAGAGCTCAGAGCACAGAGCCCAGCTCAGCCTCCAGTGCCCTAGTCCACCCCCTCAGCCCCCTGCTCTCACCCCCCCAGTCCCCTCCAGCCCCCCCACCTCCAACACAGCCTCAGCCTCAGACGCGGGGCAGGGCAGGCAGCCTGCCGGGGATGGATCACACTTTAAGATGATGGATACCAGCCCTCAAGCACACGAGGTTAGGGCCAGGACATAAGTTACGGCGACATACGCACACACACACGCGCGTGCGGGGCACGCACACACATACACACGGGCACGCACACACACACACGTTCACACACACACACACACACACACACACACACACACACACTAATGCAGACACCAGGGCATAAACACAGTAATATACACACTCACATACACGCACACACAAATACACACACACACACTAAAGAGACATATATAATGCGCACACGATACACATACACACACAGACAGTAAACTCCTGCAGACACACATCTTCACACAAACCATGACACACACTCTACACATATTTCACTTATTCACTTAATCACATCTGCACATCACATACACACACACACACACACACACACACACACACACTCTGATTACTGCTAGTACTGGAAGACCTGTCAGAGTCAACCCCAAACACAGGCTGCTTCTGTGGTCAGAGGACAAGCTGAGGGACGTCATCTGCACTTGTCCAACACCTCGCAGGAGGAAACAGGACACGTCCACAGGAGGAAGAGGACGTTTAACCCTGCGAGGATGCCACTCCATGAGACACACACGCTGCAGTTCGGTGAGGTGCGCTGCAGTGCAAGGGGGAGAGGTCAGGTGACACACACCTGGGCCCCGGCGATCCCCAGGTTTTCTCCTGTGTCAGGTGTCTCTCTCTCTCTCTCTCTCTCTCTCTCTCTGTCTCCCGGGTCTCACCTGCCGTCCCATCTGCCACAGCTCTGGATTATTCAAGAGCAGCAAAACACTCTTTGTCGGGGATCCACCTGGACCACACACACACACACACACACACACACACTTAAACACACACACACACATTCTCTCTCTCTCTAACTCCCTCTCACACACACACACACACACACAGAGCAGGACAGACACACCCCATAGGACAGAACAGAATGACACCTGACCTAATTGCAAACCACTGATGCAGTCACAGCCTACGTCAGCAACACAACACAGGCTACAGTACGAGTCTTTGAACTGCGCCTGACAGTGACAGGGGCTATACAAATGCTCTGCATTGTCTCCAACGACAACAGCAGAGGCGACGCTTTGAGGCACTCTACTGTCACTCACAATGACAGCCTGCAAGCTCTATGCTGTGTGAAAACAAGCGCAGGAATTTCAACATGAAAAAGTATACTCACAAAATACTGAGAAACTAGAGAGGTCTGTACACACAAACACATACTAATATCAACACGAATCTCTGTTCTGTTCTGAGACACAAAACCCATTACAGTTTTGAACTTGAACTGTCTAGAACTGTCTTTTTACAGTTAAAAAAAGCAAACGACTGCAAACTTTGTCTCTGACCACAGTATGCAGTATGGATCCCACAAAATCGTACAAACCAAGCTCTCTCTCTCTGGTGTTCACTCATTTATGAACCTCCCTCAGCCTCAATGATCTGGTCCAGCCAGATCCAGAAACTGCATGGGCAGGCCCAACAATGCCTTGCCGATCCAGGACCATGGGTCCACGGGACCAAGCAGTCCTCCAGCTTCTTTGCCTGAACTTTCCAATCACTCCTCTGACAGAGTTTAAGTGTGGATGGTGTGTGTGGGTAAGCATGTCATGCTCACACACCAGAGCGTCAGAACAGTATGTAACGTGTATCAGAAGCTGATCTTTGTGTGTGTGTGTGTGTGTGTGTGTGTGTGTGGGGGGGGGGGGCGGTAGAGAGAAGAGAGATTCAATGAGTGTGACAGTTTAGAGTATGTGTGCAGGGTGAATTTGTGTGTGTGTGTGTGTGTGTGTGCGTGTGTGTTTGTGTGTTTCTTGGGTAACAGGATCCAGAGGAGAAGACGATGGTGCTACTTCTTTAATAATGGAGGAAAGAATGTAACCCCAAACCAGCCTCACTGGGGTCACTGTGTGTGAAACCTGCAACCTGAGTGTGCACGCACACACACACACACACACACACACACACACACACACACACACACACACACACATATTATCCACCCTCTCCCAAAAAGTACATTGGAAAAAAAAGCATGGTACTGAGAATAGAATGAACTCGATGGCCTTGCAGCATAGCTGGCGATTCCTATTGACTTTCTGTGTCCATCCTTCATCCAGCAGATTTACTCCAGGCAAAGGCACAGTGCTGTACTGTAGTCACACAGTATCTGCTCCACACACTACAGTATGGCCACAGACACAAACACCACAGCAGTAGCTCAGTCTGTCTGACAGAGAGATAGAGAGAGAGAGAGAGAAAGAGAGAGAGAGCGAGAGAAGCACAACATGACAAGACTTCTGAACAACCGTGGTCAAGGAGAAGCACATTGACTATTGGGCAGAAAACACTGCAGTTAACATGACGGAATGCATGGATTGAAACAACACACAAGCACAGCAGCATACAGAAACATACACCCACACACAGACACACAGACACACACACCCCTCCCGTTCTGACCTTTAATAAGAGGCCTGTGTTGTTAAGCGAATTTCGGGAATCCCATAAACACAAATTGCCACCCGTAATCTCCTGCCACAGAGAGGAGAAATACTGCCAGAGAGAGCAATCAATCACACACTTAGAGCCCTGGTGGCCTGGACCTGCCAATGTGTGTGTGTGTGTGTGTGTGTGTGTGTGTGTGTGTGTGTGTATGTGTGAGTGTGTGTTTCAAAGTGAGGCAAAGTGTGTGTTTGCATGTGTGTGTGTATGCTCAACACACAGATCTGCATGTGTGCATGTGTGTGTGTGAGTGTGTGTGTGTGTGTGTGCACACATCGATACGGCTAGTAAGTGTTACTAAGTGTGAGTACCTAATGGCTTGAGTAGCCTTCCAAGCAACCTACAGCAACATAGTTCAGCAAAATGACTTCATTTCTTTTATATATTGAAGTAAAGAATATCATTACTTGTCCTTTCTTAAAACAAGAAGTGGCCTACATAAATTTGCTAGATTACTAGATTTTTAAAGATCTCTCTCACATTAGATCGATCTCTCCTGAAGCAAAAAGATCTCTCTCACTTAAAAGATGTCAGACATCTCTATTAAATAAAAAAAACGAAATGACCTTTGTCTCAAACCGTGATCAATTGGTCTCAAACCAAAGACATCTCTCTCCTGTTAAAGAAGAGAGATCCATCACTCACCAAAAACACCCATCCTTCCCACACCACAAAGATTAGGCTGTTAAGTTTGCTGCGTGTCAGTGACTTCGGTTCAAGTTTTTATGCTTTCAGTGCAGCAGAGTAAATGCCCAGGCGGCATCAATGTCTGGCTTTGATCCGCTTCAGATCTGGCCCTGATCCTGCGTGGGTTCTGACTGACTTAGTGCGTGGTTGACGTCAGTGCTGTGGTGTTTGTTTTTCCGTCCTCTGGAGGTGGGCCAGCGATGATGCAATGGATGTTAGGTCATCGGTTCCGCGCTCCTTAACCTCTTGACCCCTGAGCTCACGTCCCTTGAAATCGCGTGGACGCCAGCGAGTGTATTACGTTCCATGCGCACGGATACCACAGATCCGGTTTAGACAGGTTAAAGGAAGAGTGGTAAATGACCTGGGATACTTTTGTACTTGCTGTAACTTTAATAGGGCCAGATAAAGATGTAGGCCTATCCTGTGGCGTTGTGATGGATTAAATCACTTGTTGAGATTGCTGAAACCGATGCAATTCATCTGGGGCCACGTTCACCTCCACCACCCAAGTGGGATATATTTGGCGCTAACATTAGCGAATTCATTACAAGCAAAAACAGAGGGCTATATATAGTCACCTAAAAACCTAAATGTTTATTACACACAGCTGTGAAACCAACATCTTTTCTTCTGTTACTACAACTAGTTCATGCAAACACAGTTGGTTTAACAAAGAACTGAAATAGGAATCCTTGTACCATCACAGAAAGTATTGAAACAGGATTAGTCATTCTGAATTGGTCTTGTTTTAGTGGTTTACACACACAGGATATCAAAAATCAAGAATCTATCAGCTACCCAATTGGATAAGTATTTATTTGTATGCTACATAACATCTAATAATGTTTATTATGTTTAATTATGACTGTAACTTACCTATCTCAGTAACAATATATACCAGTTACTCCATTACACAAAGTCTACCTACTGGACTACTTACTTGGAATTGATGCTCTAACTCTTTTAGTTAATGCCAACATGCTCGATATCAGAAAAGAAAAAAAAAAGTTTTATGTAGTTTGTAAATCATGTTAGTCAGACTTACACCAGGCTTTTAGCAAGTCAGGTAGCCCTGACAAAAATCATGCAATATGCATTGTTCAGATATCAATATGCTCTCTACCCAAATACAGTGAATTAGTCACAACATAAATCTGCATGCGTTTAAGAGGCCCACTTGGGCACAGGAGGGAAGACTGGGGACTGGGGGGGGGGCTGTTCTTATGGGCAGGTGTGTAAATCATGAAGGCAGAACTGATAGATTTTTCTGTGTTAATGCAGCTCGCTCCTGGCCTTCTCTCATAACTCAGAGGCGGGCGGCGGTGGCTGCATGGCCCGACTGCGCTGCGGGAGTCCGATCGGGGCGGGTCAGCAAATCGACGCCGCAATTGACCTACAGTGACCTCCCCAGGCCAATCAGGCTAATGGTGGTCTGGGACCTTTAGCTAGGGGCTGGGCGACCCTCATCACCCAGACAAACACACACACACCCATAACAGACACACGCACACGCACACACACACGCATGCACTCACACACACACACAAATACACAGACACACACAAATGCACACACACACACACATCACCCATAACAGATACACAAACACACACACACACGTATACTCTCACAAAGACGTCTCCCATGACACCTACACACAGATCGACAAACACACACACACACACACACAGACTTACAAACCCACACAACCATAAAAACACAGCACTGTATAGACCCTCACCCTCAACACACATGCACTCACATGCTCGAACACGCACACACATACACACACATACACACACTCTCATCGACCCATGTGCACACTGGGCCACACCCCTGCATGTTTCTGCTTGCTGGGGCTCTAACCTGGCTATAGTTTAATAACTGCCACAAGCCGAAGCCTTCAGTGTGGGGTGGCTCGTTAGCACTGACCCCTTGCTGTCTCTGCAGGACAGTTAAAATTAACAGCCTCAAGCCCCCCCCCCCATCAACCCACTCTCTACTGACACACACACACAATCACTCTGCAAGGCTTTAAACTGCCAACTGTCCCATCCTCAGTCACAGACACCCTCCAATATGGACACACTCAATACACACTCGTATGCACGTTCAGATATAGAAACACTCAGTACACGCGCAGATATACACACGCTCGATTCACACTCAGATAGACACTAAGATTCAGAGACACTCGAAATACACTCAGATAGACACTAAGATTCAGATATATAGAACACATGCAGACATAGGCACAGTCGATACTAGCACAGATACACACATGCAGTACACGCGCAGATACACACACAAACTCGATGCATGCGTGTGAGTCACTCCTCCCTGCAAGAATAAACAAGATCAGTGTTTCTCTCTGTGAGGTTCTCTTTGTACCGCTCCTGATGTTTGCCAGTGCTAGAAAGGCTCTGTGTAATGGCGTTTCAGTGTGGATTGGCCCGGAAGCATCTCTCGCTAAGAGGTATAGAGCATAGCAAGACAGCCGTTGCGCAACACCAGGCCTTTTTCTCTACTCCTAACGTATAGCTGTCTGGAATTTGCAGACATTTTTCTCCAAAGCAACACAGACTCACAACATGGGGTTTGGCAATCGAACCGGGGGTCGCCCGACTGTCAGTCAAGTGACGTAAATGCGGCTCCACCACGCCTGTGATGACTAGTGTGGAGGTTACCCTGTCCACGACGCCTGTAGTGTAGGTTGTATCAGGACAGTTCTTGCCCCATGGACTGCTAAACTGAAATACTTTAGCAGACTTTTCTCATGTGCACAGCGCTTTTGTGGTGTAAGCCAGTTCCATTTTAACACATAGTAGTGGAATCTAACTGCAGGCCTTTCTATAGTGTGTTAGTATATCTCTACTACAAAGCAGGGGTGAACCAGTTTACTGTGCTTGTTGTGTTGGGGCGTAGTGTGTGCTCCTCTGTGGTGGTGACCCTGTACACTGTGCTTGTTGAATAGGGGCGTAGTGTGTGCTCCTCTGTGGTGGTGACCCTGTACACTGTGCTTGTTGCATAGGGGCGTAGTGTGTGCTCCTCTGTGGTGATGACCCTGTAGACTGTGCTTGTTGTGTTGGGGCGTAGTGTGTGCTCCTCTGTGGTGGTGACCCTGTACACTGTGCTTGTTGCATAGGCGCGTAGTGTATGCTCCTCTGTGAGGTGGCCCTGTGCAGTGCTGACTGTGTCTCTCTGAGCGCAGCCACAACAAATAAGGCTGTTCAGCGGTGAAATCTCCCTGAGGGCCGGAGCAGATTAGGGTTAGCCAGCCATGGAGGATTAGCCGCAGAAGTATAAGCCCCCGAGTTTCCTGATCTCTACACGCCTCCTCTCCCCTTCATTCTTCTCCTCTCTTCTTTTTTTTTTCTTCTCTTCTTCTCCATCCCCTTTGCACTCTCTTCTCTTTTCTCTACTCCCCTTTACTCTTCTCTTTTTCTGCTCTTCTCTTCTTTCTCCTCCCACTTCCTATCTTCTCTTTCCTCCACTCCTCTTCTCTCTTCTTCCCTTCTCCCTTTCTTCTCTTATCTTCTATCCTCTGCCCCTCCCCTCTCTTTCCTTCTGTCCTCCTCTCTTCACCCCTTTACTCTTCTCCTCTTTCCACTTCTCCCTCTTCTCCTTTCTTCTTTACTATCTTTCTCCTATCTGCTACTCTCTATCCTTTCCTTTCCTGTCTCCTCTTCTCTCAATTCTCTGTCCCTTTCTTCTCTTCTCCTCTTATCTTCTGTCATGGTCTTTTTTCCATCCTTCATCCCCCCTTTTTGGTTTCCATATATTAGCTTTTTTCCACTCGTCCTCTGCTTGTCTCCTCTGACTCTTTGCCATCCCCTCTACTGTCTCTCTATCTACCCTGCTCTCTTACCTCTTTGGGTAAAGCTCCATTTAAGACCGTTTAAAGGAGGGATTTGAGATCTTTTCTAAAAATATTTTGCTGAATTATTTAAAACGTACTTCTTCACACCCTTGTCACAGCCAATTAATTAAATGTTCTGACATTTAAATTAAAAAAATATTAGTAACCTGTGGAATGAGCAAGGTTTTAAAAATCTCATCCACCTCACCCTATATACTCCTAAATTAACAAATGGACAATGGCAGATATGCACACTGTGACACTTCTACGAAAATGTAAACAATTTGTGTGCTAGGTTTGAAGAAAGGACCTTTTTAATTTCATATTTTCAACATTTAGCATGCTTGTAGGAAGTTCATAATTCTCCTTAAGGGGAATGGTGTCAGGTCAAATGACAAAAAAAAGAATATGTTAAACTGGTTATTGACATGATGCCATCTTCTAGTGTGTGAAGAGAGGGGAGGTCAGAGTGAAGTTGGAGATGATGGACAGCTGTAAGCATGAGTGGGAGGTTTTTATTCACGTGCCAGTGAGTTTGAGGTGCTTATTGACTTGTCAGAGGATTTAAAGCAATGCAATGTAGCTCAGTCCCTCATAATAATTTTAAATTATAGTTATATGGAGAATGATGTCTCAAGTGTTGCCAATACATGCCCAGAACGCTTGATATTTAAGCCTCGAGAGGTTGTTCTATACCGTGAATATAGCATAGCTATAGTGTTGTTAGGCACGAGGGGAGTGGAGCAAAGCTGATTGCTGTTAAACCCCCTCAGCAGTGCTATATTGATGCAACAGAACGGACTCAAGGGGCTTATTGCTTTTCTAAAATGGTTACCACACACACCGGCGCGACAGCACAAACGCAGCCAATCTAACTTTTGAATGGCGCAGCAATATAGAGTGAAATGCGTTCTAATCCGTGCTATAGCAAGAAATATACAATGGCACGGAATGCAATTCAACCAATCACAATCAAGGATTGTAACTATGCGTTTAAGAATGTGCTGTATAACATTGTTGATTGTGTAGGATCATGACCCTTTGTTTTCAGACTACTAGGTTCTGTCTTGACACTTAATAGCATTGAATACTGAGGCCGTGGGGCATGAATGTCAGTTCTTCCATGGTGTAGCTTCAACATTTTATGTTTCAGAGATGTAAGCCTATTTGTGAGATGGTTTGACCATAGTATACCAAACAAATGTTATACTTCTCTTGCTTTTTCTTTTCTCCCCTCACTATGTCAATCTCTTTTTTATCGCATCCATCCCTCATTTTCTCTTTTCCTGTTTTCTCTTCTCTTCCTCTTTTCTGTTTAAGTGTGTTCTTCTTGACACTGTAAGTCTACCCATTATAATCATTACTTCTTCCATCCATCCCCTTCACCTCTCGGCCCTCCACTCCTGCTTCTCTTTATGTTCTCTTCTACAGTCATTTCCCATATAGAAGCCGCACCATGGATAAACCTCAGGTCTGACCAAAACCATGTGTTGACCTCACCCTTGTATAACCTCACCCATGTATTAACTCACCTTGTATTAACCTCACCCATGTATTAACTTCAGTTTACTACACATTAAATATTGAATCACAGATCAGATCAGATCAAGTAGAATGATTAAAAGAAATGCAATCCTGTGTATAGCCCTCACCCATGTATAAACCTTATAGACAAAGAAATTTTGACAAAATCAATGTATTTAATGTATTTAATTTCCCGATTAATAATCAGGAAATGACAGTATTATCCTTTTGTATTTTCTATTCATGCATATGGATCTTTTGTCAATCCAAAACGCTGACAAAATAGGGCCTTGTATTTACTATACTTTCCAAATCACTGTATGAAATCTGAGGATTTGTCTGCATTCAGCTCAGCTGTACAAGTTACATTGGAAACAATGCCAACTTATGAAATAATACTGTGGTTGCTCATATTCTAAGACATTTTGCCTTCATTAGCTTACAAATGTCAATGAATATGATGATTATATCAGGTCAATTAAACCAGAGTTGACCTAAAGCACCTTAATAAACGAGGAACCCAGAAAGTAACATAAATAGAGGGCAGCCTTACATGAGTGAGCACAAAAAACAAAGCCATACAGTTCAAAAGGTCCTTTCTGAGGTATCCTAAATATGGATCGAGTGTGGAGACAGTTGGATCGGCTGTGTAGTCAGCGTGTGAGTGCCTTCATCACACATAAACACACACACAGCGAGAGAGAGAGGAGAGAGAGAGAGAGAGAGAGAGAGAGAGAGAGCATCTTGCTAAACTGTGCCCACTTGGGGTTGAGTGCTGATTACCTGATAAAGGGAAACGTAAATTCAACTTCATGTCACCAAGAGCAACACTCGTTTTCTGTGTAAAAAAAAGTCTGTATTTGAAGGCTTTGTACATTTGGCCCTGAGTGCTGTCCCGTGTAAAAAAAAAATTTCATTGCCAAGGCATATTTTCACTGTATGTGTGTGTGTGTGTGTGTGTGTGTGTGTGTGTGTGTGTGTGTGTGCGTGCGTGTATGTATACCTATGTATATGCATGATCCAAACATAAGTGGCATTCCTGGATCAGTTACAATCAGTAACACATGGTTCTCTGGCAGTACTTTAATTTCTCCCCAAAAATTTAGAGCACAGGCAGTGACCTTGTCAGAACACTTCTGTTTTTATATATCAATTTTTCATATTACTCACTGTGAAATGTAAATTGCATCTCAGCCTCATTCTGACTGCTTTATATCTGAAATAAGATATTTCTTTACTAATTAGATTATTAGAACAAAAAAGATATTTCTCTAGTAATTAGAATATTTAAAAAATGTAAGTAAAAAGAAGTTGTACATTTCACATGCACGTTTTCCACATACACTCATACAATTACACTCACTCTTTTTCTCCTCCACACACACAGAGACTGTAAATGTCATAGCATACATAGACCTACACTTAACCTTTTTCAAATTTTTCTTATCAAATCACCTCTCTCTCTCTCTCTCTCTCTCACACACACACACACACACACACACACACACACACACACACACAAACACTGTAAAATGTAAACAAAACCACACAAACACACACACAAATAGGGGCGGGTGGGCGGTATACGGTATACGGTACTCATCCAGTACTCTACTATAGCTTTACAGTACTGACATGCACTTAATGATCCGAGAGCCAGCCTTTCTGATCATGCAAAAAACTGCATTTACCACCACCACCCTCCACACACACTCACACACACACACACACACACACACACACATGCATACACACACCCTCGTTCACTCACTGTCTTTGTGGTAAGGGCAGACAAGAAAAGCTTGCACTGCGCACAATGTCAACAAGAATAAATTGCACATCTTTTCCAAACAGAGCAATTTCTTCACCATCTGTTCCGCAGCGTAAATCAGTTCTTGTTGATGCAAGCTTCTTCACTCTGCAAACTACCAGAGTCGCTGGAGCCAAAAGAGTAATCCTGCGTCGCTTGCCACCACTAAATCATGCTCGCACACACACCCATACACACACACACACACACACACACACACACACACACACACACACACACACATACACACACACATACACACCACCGGGCATTCAGGACTATGTATATCACCCGGAAAATTATGAATATATAGAGAGAGCACCAGATGCAGGTCCCCCACGTGCACAGCATTGCTCTAATTGATTTTCTTCCTGCTTCACTCCTCGCTCTTCACGTTTACTCAGTTCATTTACATTTATTTTTCCCTTATATTTAAATATAAAATACTATAAATGTTGTTTTTACATCATACACAAGCATTTCGTTTTAATTTTTTAGCTAAAAAATGGACAGTCATAATTTGATATTGGACATCACATAAAGGGGACATAGAATGGATGACTGGAGTACTGTACCTTGTTCTTTGTTTGAAAATAGAATATTGTTCTCTGTTAAAATAGAATATATTCAACTACATTTTATCACACATAAGTGCAAGAGCAATTTTACAAGCTTAATAAAAACCTTATTTTTAGGTCGTGTATTGAAATGACCCGTTTGGCTAAATGGCGCCCTCTTTGTCAACCGCAATTAAACTACAATGGCTTTGCGCTATTTGACATCACTTTTAGGCTTTGTTCTAATTTGCCCATGTTTAAGTGGTTATTTCTAAGTTAAAGGTTTCCACATGAAGCCTTAACCATGCCTCATGTTCATGATGGCTCTTAGGCAATGGACAACCTCTCATAATTCATCAAAGCCAAGACAAAAATGGTTTTCCATTCTCTGCATCCTTTATTTATTTATTTATTTATTTTTTAAAAAGAGAGCTTTGTATTGCAAGACCTGTTCTTATCTTTTCCACAGACTGTACTGTATGCAAATATAACCATAAATAGAAATAGGCTAAACTCTGTGGTCATGATGACCATACTGACATTCCCCTGGACTTTTATTGACATCCCAGGAAATCCAGGAAATCTTGAGCTCAACAACCTCTTACTCTCCACCCCACCACCACTCTGCACCCCTGCAAACACAAACACAAACACACACACACACACACACATACACACACACCCTTTGCAGATGTTACCACTGCATCCTAATCCCATGCAGTCCCCTTATGCCAGGGATTAGCACCCACAACAAGTAATCTGAAGAGGGGGGAGGAAGAGAAAGACAGACAGAGATAGATAGAGAGAGAGAGAGAGAGAGAGAGAGAGAGTTAGTTACATCCACATGTTTAATGTGAACATGTGACCTTGGAGAGGCTCTAGGATACTATAAGTCGCCAATGTGTATGTGTGTGTGTGTGTGTGTGTGTGTGTGTCACAGACATGTCATATTTACTCACTGTTATCACACATCCATACACCGAACCACACACAGAAACACCTTGCTCTGCACCTAGCACTGCACAACAACTATCCACTGCATTTATGACTGCTGCTAATTCCAGTGCCTTCTTATATCTTTCATGCCATCATGCAGTCAGGTGTGAGGATAGTAGATTCTATTTTCTTTTAAACTATATATATATATATATATATATATTATTTCTTAATGCGATAAACAGCAAACACTTCCAATGTTGAATACAGTTAATAATCAGCATGATTTTCAAATTTTCTATTTGAAGTATGTAAATACAATTTCCTAACCAAAATATGATCTGAGATGGCAAAAAGAAAACAGGAAAACAAGAATTTACATGAATTCAACATTTACATGAAATATTCCTGCGTATCTGTGCATGCATACAAATGTCTGCATATTCGCTGTGTTCATGGGGTGGTTTTTCAAATGTTTCCTGTGCCTCAGCTTTGTGGGGGTGTGTCTACACATGCAAATATATGCAGCACTGATAAAAAAGTGTCTAATATGACAGCAATACATAACAAGGCAGCCAAGGCCAGGGTATCATCTTAAATTACAACAGATGGTGGCATGGCATTGTAGGGGGAGAAAGAGAGAAAGAGAGAGGGAGCGAGAAAAAAATAGAGCGAGGGAGGGAGGGAAGAATGAGAGATAGAAAGATAGAACAAGAGAGGGAGAAGATGACAGAAAGAGAGAGAGAGAGTGAGAGGGAGGAATAATTGGCACAGGGACAATCAGGCCAGATTTGTAACACAGATCAGCGTCCCTTTGCTTGCGTCCACAGGAGGTAAAACAATGTCCCGCAGTGAAGGTGAACAGGGGGGAAAAGCAATTCAAATCCCTGCAGAAAAAGGTCAGTTTGCTTTTAACCTCCTTCACCATGTGGCCTAATCCTCTCAGCTACGCTACCGCCCCCCAAACAGGATAAGGTGTGTGTGTGTGTGAGAGAGAGTGTGTGCAACCTGAACCTTTACAGTGGTAGAAGGAAATTATCATTTCACACCATGCACATGCACACGCACACACACACAAACACACACACACAGACACACACACACACACACAAAACTAAAATATTTCCCAGTTTCTTTGCTCATTATATCATTCTGTTAAATATTTCTGGTGGTGATTTTATTTTCCCCACCACCAAATACCACAGACACTCGCAGGACTGCTGCAGTCGGCTTTCCAGGCCTGGATGAGGACCTTGCAGGGCCCTGCTGGATGAGCCTGGACACTGGGCACTAACGCTTGGCTCTCTGGCCTACATGCTAGAGATGCATTAAACAAGCTCCCAAAAGCTGCGTCCCAACGAGTCTTTAATTAAACTGCTTTTAATTAAAAGTCACCCGGCTCTTATGAGCACCTCATAATTGATTTAATTTGTCTTCCTCTCCAGTATTGGCCCTCACCTCTACTTAGGTAATGAATTAATTGATTTATCTCCAAAGTATTTCTGAGTTTTCTAAGAGGATTTTGACATCTTACCTCCTTAATCTTGTATTTGTTGGCCTCTTGTCAATTCAGACCAGTCACTGGGTCAAGTCACTCACTCCGTCCCAAGTCCAGAAGAGGTCAAATGTTTTTTTCTGTGCTCATGTGCTTTTATTTGCAGTCTAGGACTGGAACAGCAAGACATAATCAGAATTCACAATTTCAACTACTTTCAGTCACTATAAAATTGAATCGTTTTCAGTATCATGATAGGAATAATATAAATATTTGTTTTATTTTTATATCTAACAAAATCACTCTACATATTTTCCATTTTAAATTGTGTAAGTTTGGTTTCAGTGGGCTACAATGATATAAAAACTGCTCTTATTTTAATGCTTTTTTTTTTCTCATGTAGCTTTTTCATTTTCCAACATACAGTATATTCAGCCATGTAGAACACAGCCCACCTTTACTGTCTTTCCAGACAACTTGATGATAAGATTCAGAGAACACTGTCACCATGTGTAAATACTGCCCTCTTATGGTCACTTTGTATATTGCAGAACATATGTCTATTTCAAAGTGCAAACCTGCAAACACTCTACAACTTGCATTTCCCCTTTTTTACCTCTTTTAATTGCCTACTACCTGTAGAAAATCATAATCGGTGTTGTTTCAATCTGAGTTATAATGTGCATTTCAAGTTGACTGGGAGCCCTCCATTGCCCCTGGTGTATTCCTAAATCAAACGACCCTTTGTTTTATACATCATTCATTCTCACTTATCAGCTGAACATGACTTTAAAATCCCCAATCACTGTGAGAAATACATTATGTCATGTCTGCTCTCCTCTGTCACACGATTATCGCTTACTGATCTTTCACTAATTCATTCTCAGCACAGACCTCCCACTACAGGTGGTAAACTGTATTGTTATGACGGTGAAATAAATCATGTTGCACGGAGGGAGGCAGGCCCAGAGTTAAGATCTCATTCAAGAGAGGAGGTTAACTCCTCTCATCAACATCTGGAGAGGAAGGCCAGGCCATCAGGTCCACAGGCCAAAGACGATGCCAAGGATGAGGAACACTTGTGAAGGACGATGGGCCAGATTAAGGAGCTGCCCGCCAAGAACTTCAGTAGCATATGGGAAAGGGAGAGAAGGAAGGGAGGAGGTGGAGGTGCCTTCTCGGGAAAGGATGCCCGTTCATTTTAATTATCGGCAGTCACCCCAGAAGTCCTTGCCTGCCTCTCTTTCTATCTCTGTGTCCAAGTCCATCATCAATCTTGGCAGGCGCTAAAATTATTACAGTGTTGATTAAATTAGTAAAAGTAATCACAATCTTGAAGCAAGTTAATTGGGAGAATTTATTTTGCCCATGTGACAGCTTTATGCATGTTTGATTAAGTATTATAAGGTTTGTTTTTCTGATTTTGCATAATATACCTTTAAATCCTGGGCAAAGTGATCAGGCGCGCCATTAACGAGTGTAATAAAGTCTTTTTAAAAACGCCGCCGTGTTTATGATTTATCCGGCGAGCCACGTCTCTGCGGAGCGCGGCTGGTCTGCTGACAAACAGGCGGGATGTAATCTAACGGCCGGGCCATAAATCTGCTCCCTGAAGGTTGCTTGCAGGGAAAAAGTTAAGCAGAGGTGAAGGCAAGTTTATGTGGGTGAACATGCACATATACACAAACAGCAACATGCATACACCCACTAACACACACGCACAGAGAGAGAGAGAGAAGGAGGGAGGTAGTTGCTCACACACTTGCAGAAGCACAAAAATGTAGGTAATTGATTCAAATATGGTGGCTTGCTGTTACCCTTGTAAAGTTGAAAGCTGGAAGGCTCTCAGCCTTAATGAATTCATTGGGAGCTTAGATAATGTGACTTATGACCATAAAATTAGAGTCTGGGCTTTTTTACACAACACTGGACACATTTCTATGTTAGACTGTCATTTATTACTGGTGGTACTAGACATTCCATCATTTTAACCACTCAGAATGCGTAAAAAAGTTGAAATTATAAGCAAATTACTGATTTGAATTAGTGTGCAGCATGTCCTACAAGTTTCAATGATTTGCTTAACAGACTATATGAAACTGAAAACTACTGCTCAAATAATGGAGCACTATCATACAAAATATATCGAGCAGACAAACCAATAGCTCACTAAAAATCTGCAAAAATTCAGTGGATATATATATTTTGCCTGTCATATAAATCCTATATGTCGATGGTCTCTTATGCGTTCAATTATCTACATCTATAATGAAAATAATCAATATTTATAAATGCATAAATTGTCATCATGAATAGTATGCTCTCAAGTCAATGTTGTTGTGAGCTGTTTCAATTTTTTGCCAAACAGGCCTATGTAACATTTTCAAATGATCTGTTACTGTAATATATTCATTGTCAAATGTGCGTTGTCATTTATTTCCCTTGTGTTTCTTTCCTATGCTGTATCAGTGTTTAATGGGCAATGCATTTGATAAAGGAATGAAATTCACAATTGGACACAATAGGTTTTGAGCTTCTTAATGTCACAATCTATGCATGTGATTTTAAACTGGGCAGCATACTTTCAGTTTTGAGTCATCTTGAATGCAGTTTACAATCATTCACATTAGGTTATATTTAATACATCGGCCACACATGTTAGAGCCTATTATCATACAGCTGGACCAGTTGGCTAGAATGATAATGGAGTGGATCACGTGGAGTGGATATATCTAAACAATACATAGCCTAAGCGTTGTAGCGGAACAGTTGTTTCAGTTTGTCATTGTTGCTTCTTTGTCATTTGTTGATTTTAACCTAAAAGTTTTGCACATAGCTCCATTAGGTCTAGCTTAATCATAACAGGCATGAGGTAAGGAAGGGCCAGGTCATGTCAAAGGAAGGACCATGTCTTAGTTATGCCATCCATTGGACCTACTTACTGTTTCATGTGTAGATGGCCTCCACACATCTCATTCCTAGGTCTCATTCTACTGTCCAGCTATATCTTAGACAAATAATAAACAGCTCTGCTGAAGAATGACCTTCACAAGATTCATTAGCTTCACAATTCTTACTCTATCACAAATTTCATATGGGCAATTCCATGGAAAATGTACTTTTTGTCATATCCATAAGGACAATAAAATGCCATGGTATTTGTATGATGTGAACGATTACTATTTTTGTAATATGAAATCTACTATTTTCCCTCATGTTCTGTCACATACTTAACATGAAATTGGAATTTCCCATCGCCTGTTTGACATGAAGTTTAACCCAAAATGACCCAAATGTTCTTTCTCACTGCGTTAACCTTTTATGCCTAAACTGAAATTATCTTTAGACTAGGCTACTATACTGGAATTAGTAGATATAGGCTAGATGTTCTGCGCAACTTTGACCAAATGACTAACCTATGACTAAATACAAAGGTCAATGGACCTACCAGAGTCTGTGGATTAGACCTATGGCCTGCATCCACACGAGTCTGTGTCTGGTCTACTTATATACAATGGCCAAACTGCGCCTGTTAAAACTTCTTACATACAACCTTGGCGTGCTGTTAGGGGCAGCGCTTTACGACATTGATTTTGCGACACACCGTACACTGACACGCCCATGACTTCGCATCGGAATTAACTATTGCAAGGCATTACTGCATATCTCATGTTTATCGGTCTTGTTGACGTGATTCCAAACCCTCGCGCTTGCTGACACCTCTTGCAGACTGCATTTTGGTAATTATGCTGTCAGGACGTCTGGTGTTTATAGATATCTTGCAACCGTTGAGTCCTTGCTTAGATTGCTAGTCACAAATTGGTTAGCCGATACATTCGTGCTTTTGCTTAGCGGTTGGCATGGTATTTAGAGACAACAATAAAAAAAACACTTTTCAACTTTGCTCCTCGTGTGAAAAAGCTGTTACTTTGTGAATTATTTGATGCTGCCACTGCATATTAGTATCTTGTTGGCAGAGAAGTGGCCAAGTTAAGAAGGGCAGTGTGCAGTTGTGGTGGCCCACATGAGATTTAGTCGCTTTCACTGTCTTTAGAAGTATAGCAAACAGTAGCAAAAATGTCAGTTATTATCTTATCATCGTTTGCTTATGTTGCCAATCATAGCGAGTCCATAGAGGGCGTTTGAGTTAGTGCTTCGTTTACGACATAAATCCTGGTTGTGCAATTAAATCTATGTTTTGTTTTCACATTAGGTGAAAGTAGACCTATCATGTTTTGTAGGTTTACTAATGTTTGTCTTACGTTTGTGTGTGGAGTTCTGTTACCATGATACAGGTCCAGCCTCTCCAAGTGATGCTAGATAGACCTCAGTGGAGCCCATGAGAGATGCTTTAATGTGCCCGAGGCCTGCCTGCATGTATTACTGATGATGAGGAGCTCAGCCTTGTCGTCAGCAGAGCAGACCCGCAGCTGGGCCTGTCTGCACCACAGCCTGGGGCTGTTCTAGCCCACCCATGCCCGTGATCCCCATCCCTCGGCGGGTTCGCTCCTTCCATGGCCCCCACACCACCTGCATGCACTCGGCCTGTGGGTCGGCACGCACCACCCAGCTGGTGCGCTCCAAGTACAACAACTTCGACCTGTACCTGAAGTCCCGCTGGATGTACGGCTTTGTCCGTTTTTTGCTCTACTTTGGCTGCAGTTTGTTCACATCTCTCCTGTGGGTGGCGCTGTCTGCCCTCTTCTGCCTGCAGTACATGGGTGTGCGTGTCTTCCTGCGGCTGCAGTACAAGCTCTCCATCATCCTGCTGCTGCTGGGCCACCAGCGCCTGGACTTCAGCCTCCTCAATGACCTCTTCATCTACAGCATGCATGTCACCATGTTCCTGGTGGGGGGGCTTGGCTGGTGCTTCATGGTCTTCGTGGACATGTAAGTCTGTCAGGCTAACATGTAAATGGACGAATCTCTCCTTTACTAGAAGGGACCTGAAAGGGAACTCGTCAGAAATGGAGGGTACATGGTGTGGAGTAAGGAAAAGCATTTTACATGGTGCCCTACAGGGAGCTTTCCAAAAGGGAAATATATTTATATATATATAGGTTTATAAATTGGAAGAAAGAGTTCATGGTTCAGACATACAAACCAACAAAACACTGATTACATATTCATGTTGCTAAGATACATGGGTAAACTATCCATTAAAATAAAAATATTTATCTTAAAGTAAGTAAAACCAGTTGTCACGTAAAAAAGAATCAAGAGAACCTTGAAACTCATAAACCATTCAAAGCAGGGTCAATACATAATAAATACTGCAGAAGAATGCATCTAAAACCTGTCATGATCTTAGAAGACACTCAAAAACGCATACAAGAGAACATGCAAAGAAACTATTTTTGACAGGTAAGCGGAGCTGTCAGCGGAGAATGTGAAGGAGAGAATTCTAGCTACATTACATTAAGCGTAAAGTAAGACATGGAGCTTGGAATGTCATTATGAAGGGTCATTCTTTTTCCCATGAGAAACTTTCATTAAGTAATGGAATGGGAAAAGCTTTTTAACTTTTAATACAAATTTTAACAGCATTTCCTGAAGCAATCTTGGATCATTCAACAGAATAAAGACCAGCAAAATGTTTTCAGCAGAATATATTCCCTGAATGACAAATCAGTCTTAGATTGACCCTTGTAGAGTGATGACCTCAACTCCATGGGGTATAATGAAGGGAATAATGCCCCAGATGCCCTAGTTTCCAAGCCATTCTATAAGGTGCAAGCTGAAGGATGGCAAATTAAATACTAAAATGTTGTAACTGTGACCTCCAGAGAAGCCTTTTTTGGGTGTCCAAATGCTTGGTGTTTTAATTTTGAACTGAAACCGAAATGTCCCTGTTGTTTGTAACCGTACAAACTTTTTTGGGGAAGGGACAATTTGGATTGACAAATGTGTTTGTGCCGTTCTCTTAAAAATGCCATTTATTTTGATATTTCTTTTTTAAAAATCTGTAATAAATTTTACTTTTAAGTGTGGTTCAAGTGTCTAAATACATACTGGGGCCACTGCATGTGCATATACAGAGGGAACTTGAATTCTCTGTAACTAAACTTGTTCAGCTGTGTTTTTATTTTTTTTAATTTTTTGTTTTAAAAACATTCAATATTGTGTATGTGTCATGTTTTATACAAGGTGCAATGGAACAACTTGTGTGTTTGTTTTGTGTGTGATCTTTGAGTGTCCATTACGCGCTGCTTAGGCTACTTGTTGGCAGTATGTCCCTCATCAGTGCACTGCACAGTCTACTCGCTGTTTTCTGAAAGCTTTGCATTGTGACCTCTTGTGGCTGGCCTGAAACAGTATCGCAAGAGTCACATGGCAAATGAAGCCCTCATTCTTAAACAGATTGTTACCTCCTTCAGGCTTTTGAGACCAATAGCACCATGCCCAATGTACCCCCCCCCCACCACCACCACCACCAACCCCACCACTTCTGTACTGCCAACCAAAGTGGTGTGATGCCCATGTTTCATTGTAGGGCATTACGCACCCAACATTGGCAGTAGCCCACCAAGGGGAAGCACAAGCGCTCTTTGTTCTGGGATCAAGACATCATATGCCTCATACTTGGCAAATCAAACATTTTAGTGTGACCCTTTGTGCTGGTAATGAATCGACAGCCGTGACATTGGGGGGGGCAGGGGCATCTCACGCATGGTGGCACAATCTGGCCGTACCGGTGCAGTGCAAGGAAGAAGTGTGGTGCCGCTGGACCTGCCAAACGGCGTTAGGGTGGCCACATCACAAGTCAGAAACCATCCCTCAGTGCAGAATGCACGTCAACCTGAGAACTCCCAGACAACGTGCAGAGGTTCATACACACACAATGCCGGAGTGTCTTTTGGGGACTTTCACACACAATGCCTGAGTGTCTTTTGGGGATTCTTCCATCTTAACCGAGAAGTCTCTCAGGAAGAATAATCGATGACTATTAAACATTAAGTGAAAAACTTGCTATTTGTTGAGTTGTTTTCTGTATCTCATGTGCAAAGTAGAGAAGGCTATGCAGGCCTTCTCTATTTTAATCTTGCTGATAGATTACATACCTTAGAACAATACTAAAGTGTATAAAATGTGAGTTATATGTATATAAATGTGCAGAAGTGGCACCAGCCTCTACTGCAGAATTATTTGTATCTTTTTTTGTTATTATGCATGACCTCACTGAGTAAGTCACCAAAAACTGATGTGCTTTCCTGGAATTATCCCAAATGTTACAAATGTCCCTCCAGTCTGATCTGCTTTCAGGACATCCAGTACCAGGATGGGTCCGTGTCAGTACTGCAACTACACAAGGCAAAGAGCGTTTCTGCTAAAAGGCCCCGAGTGCCCTTGGCTGTGGTCGCTGTAGCCATCCCATTCATTTGCTGCTCCCTCTTTTACTCGGACTCTTAAAGCTCCATTAGTCTGTAGGAGTGCATGTCATTGGTCGCTATCTTGTGCTTTTAATGCCTTTCACTGCACTGTGTGCATATGCATGCATATGATCGTTGTGTTACATTGCTTCGGGGCAACTGAATGAGACAATCACAGGACTTGTTAGAACATGTGTACTGCATGCTGAAATGATGCTTTCACCTTTAAAACCTGACTGCTACAGCATACAAACAGCTGGTTTCATCTGAATATCTTGTAATGAGAAACAGAACATAATTATACTGATTGCTTGAAATCAGCTCAGGGTATGATGTCAGTGTGAGTAGCATAGTGCCATGAAGGATCTGTGCTGCTGTTTGGCATGAGGCTGATGTTAATCACTTCCCATCTGCCACCGTCTCACCATACCAGGTCTCTCTGTCACCTACACTCATCAGATTCATGACTGCCACGCCTGGCTTAGCTGAGCACACACCTTGCATGTGCACTGACACCACTCTCCAGAAGTTGTTTGGTCTTTCAAGTTACAAAATCACTTTCCCTTTTCTATTACAATCACACTTACAGCATAGCTGTCTGTCCAAACATTTTGTTCTGTAAAAGAGGATACTAATTTAGATATTAAGAGATTAGAGATCACTTTCTACTAGTCTACAACTACTACTTCCTCCGTTATTATTATTATATAGCAGTTACAGCAATAGAGCAGTTTATGTTTATGTTTCTTGTGTTTATGATTCAAGTTCCATTATCATTTACAAATTAACACAAAATGCTTTTTGCCATGAAAACCTGTCTGCATTCTCTGACCAGCTGAGGGTGCACCTGTAAGACAATACCATAGTCCCATTACATTACAGACAGACCGTTAACTACTTTCCAGATGCCAACTGAGTTATTAAGCAAGTTACAAAATGTGAGTTGCTCTTTTCGGATGGACAATTCATTGAAAACACCTGGCACGGAGGTGACGCGTAAAAACTACGTTTTTTCTCATCACTTGATAAATGAACCACGACAGGCATATTGGTGTTTAAGTCTGTAATGATCAGCATTTATTATATATCTGAATGATAAAATTTTTCACTTTCCATGACAGTAACCAACTTGTGCAACTTAACAGCATGCATTCCTCATCCTGCCGGACACCGATATCTGGACAGTTGCCGCAGCCATTGCCACTGGTCGGTCTCGGATCTCTGGTTGCTCTAAACATGTCAGCTGCAGTACAGTATGCATCGTCTGTGTCTTTAAAAACTCCTAACCCATGCGCGCATGATGTCAGGCTAAGCGCAGTTCAGCTGCCGTCCATGTGAGCCGAAATCACTTCCTGGACTTGGAAACAGGCACGCAGTATAGAAAGAGAGAGAGAGGGAGAGAGAGAGTGAGAGGGCGAGAGAGAGAGAGAGAGAGAGAGATGGGGGCTGAAAGCTAGGGAAAGAGCTATCAAACGAGGTGAAGCAGGGGCCTGGCCGGGCAAATAAGGACCCTGCAAACTTTGCATCGGAAGAAATAACACAGTACGGACAAGAGGAAGAATTTTATGGCAGAGAGACTCATCGGGTAAAAAAGATCCTTCCTTTTTGTCATCGCTTGATATTTTACATCGCATGATTGTGTGACGCGCTCGTGTTTTATTTCCTCGTTGAAGAACTACTTAATTTTTTATATCTCTGCCGTATTATTTTATAGCCGTTGCGTCGCTCGGATGAAAGAATAATCAGATTATTTGTTGTTGTTTGACTTAATTGCTTGATGTGAGTGTATTTTAGTGTATTTTGATGTGTTGGTACACTCCACATCATGACATTGGTTTGATAATGCAACTTCATTCCCCAAAAATAAAAGTCAGCAGCGCAGGAATGCTGGCAGTCTCCGCGAGCACGGTATAGGCCCTGGCTTTGAACAGCTCTCACTGTATTGTTGCAAATGACACTTTTCTCTTTTCTGTATTTTGTGTGTAAAGGTGTGGCGTGATCATATATCGCTCGGCGGTAGTGTGAAAACATAATATAAACGCACCTTAAACGCATATAAGGGTAGCGTTCGGTGGAAATAGTTCTCATCCATATGCGTCCATATGTTTGCTTTTGAAGCGGCATGGGGATAGATGGGCCTCGTCGCCAAAATGAATAATGGTTGAAGTTTCTCCACCTTTGCAGAATTCAGAGACCTGTCATGGCACAAATCTGAGTTTCAGACTGTGCGGGGGAATGTGGGGTCTTGGCATTATTGTTGCAACAATACTCCTACTGGACAGAGAAAATATTCTTCAAATAAATAATTGACTGCGCTGTTTTGGTTTGTCAGGATCCGAATAGTTGGTCTTTTACGTGTGAGATGTGCAAGACTATTTCATGTTAATTATGACTATTTAAATACATTTTGTATTTTCTAGTTGAAAATCAGAAACGAACGTGATTAATCAGGGAATCGTTTTTGTTTTGGACAAGTTCAAGGTTAGTTCTCCACAGTATCATCAAGATTCCCAATTCAGTTTATTTTAACACCCAGCCCATCATAAAAAGAACATTAAAAAGTCCTTTATACAGATATTACAGATATTTTGTGATAATTCATCTTCCTACCTGGAAACTTGGAACTGGAGACACTTTTGAAATGTTCAAACATTTATCATCTAAGTGGTCTCCAGGTTAGTGGTCACAACTCTGACAGAGTGTTAGTGTGTTACTGAGGCAGGGTGGGAGTGAGTGTGTGTGTGTGTGTGTGTGTGTGTGTGTGCCTAACCTCTCTCTGCTGACTACCATGTGTCATAGTCTGGTTTTCATGAAGCCTCGCCATGTGACTGGGCACAATGCCTCCTTTCCTATGCAAGTTGCATGTGCCTCATGGCATTTCCTGTGTTTCTCTTGCTCTCTCTCTCTCTGTCTTTCACACACACACACACACACACACACACACACACACACACACACACACACACACACACACACACACACAGGCTCTCTTACTGTCTCCCTCTTACTCTCTGTCCCCCTTTAACACATACTCTTCGTCCTCCCTGTAGTTCTCTTTCTTTCTCTCGTTGATTCTGCCTTGATCTCTGTATTTCTCTCTCTCTCTCTCTCTCTCTCTCTCTGTCTCTCTCTTCCCTCCCTCTCTTTGTCAGGCTGAATGCATTTGGCTTTAACACACATGAGCTTGGCCCACATGTAAAGTGCGTACACTTGGTTTGGCTTCCATTGCTGAGGTGTTGGTTGGCTGTATTGGTGGTGGGTGGTGGTGGTGGTAGTGGTGCTATAGAGGGGGCCAAGACAGAGTGAGAGTGAGCTGCTCATCAGCCTCCTGTTTGTGACTCTCTGGCCCACTGTGGACAGCTTCCAGCGGCAAGACGCAGGGAGGCGGGTAGGCAGGCCCACTCTGCACCGCTGTAAAATTCGCCCCAGCTGTTACTCCAAATAAGCAAAGATGTGAAATACAACCGTACCTCTCTCTCTTTCTCTCTTTCTCTCTTTCTCTCTCTCATCCACTTTCTCTTTCTGTCTCTCTCTCTCATCCACTCTCTCTTTCTCCCTCTTCTCCGTTAGCCACCACTACCACCACCACCACACCACCGCTGGTGTTGGTTCCTGCTAAGCGCTGCGGCTGGCCAGCCGCACAGGAACTCTTTTGTTGCCGTAGTGTTGTGTTCAGTTCCTTATTGTCTTACTCTGAGAAAAATGTAGTCATGTGTGGCCCACATGCATATGTTGTGTGGGTGTGTGGCTGCGTGTGTTTGTGTGTTGTTTAAGTATTTGACCCGACACATAAGGACGCGTGTCCTGTTTTTTTTTTTTTTTTTTCTCCTTCTCCTTTCCTTCCCTGAACGATAACCTTCACCGACACTGTCCTTGTGCTGGCTGTCGGCCAAGTTTCTGATGACGCTCAACAGCTGTATTTGTGCTCTGGTGTCCTGGGTTGCCCTCCCCAGCCACTGCACCACTAAACATTCCACAAGAAGAAGGGGGTGGGGGGGTAGTGGGCGGGTGGGGTGTGTGTGTGTGTGTGTATGTGTGGAGGAAGAGGAGGAGGGGGAAGGGTGGTGGTAGTGTGTGTGTTGAGGGGTGTGTAGTGGGGGTTGTAGCTAGAGTGTGCCGAGTTTATATGGCATGGTTTGCCCCCTGCCCCGAGGGCCCCACAGCAGTTAACCATGTGCTGGCTTCGGGAAACAGGGATGAGATCGATGAGAGTGGCATGGCTGTGTTTCTCCAGACTTTGCTCTGTTCCTTATCTCTTGATAAGAGTAATGATATTGGCATGCTATACATACCCCCCCACACACACATGCACACAAACAAGTTTACTGTACATACATGCCCACACACACACACACACTCAGTTATACTAAGTGACAAAGCAAGTATACGCACTCTCTCACACACACATAAAGCATGTTGGAAAACATACTCACCCACATTCAAACGTACTCACTGTCACGCCCAAACTCAAACAATGTCTCGTGTGTTGCAAGAATTTAAACACATGGGGTGTCTGTCACGTAGCCCTGCATGCTCTCTCACACATAGTAAGACCTATTCAGACACACACACACACTCATAGTATACATAAACTGTACATTGATTTTATTGGGTTGCAAAGCAAAAGCAAGCATTTGTTTTTGGAAGATTTGGTGCTGAGATGACTATATGGCCATATGGATCACTGGTGAATACACACACACATTCACACATACGATTAAGCACCAGCACCTCTCTCACTCTCTCTCTGAAATGCAAATATACACAGAGGTACCAACTCCACTTTCTCTCTCTCACTTTCTCTACCCCCCCCCTCCGCACACACACACACACACACACACACTGACACACACAAACATTCATACACTGTATATATGGGTCTGACCGCTGTGTCATGTGCAAGTGGTAGGAGTTTGTGTCTGTGTGTGTGTGTGTCCTCTGTGTTTGTGAAGAGAGTGTGTGTGTGTGTGTGTGTGTGTGTGATGGTGGTGGTTTCTGCACGTCCCCAGTGCTTGGCCGGCGTTCTATGGGATGATTGTGCGTGCAGCCAGGACTCTATTCATATGCCCTATGCTCGCGACAGGCTAGGGAGCAAATGAGGCAAAAGGGAAGGCCAGTGTGCATGGTACGCTTTACAGCTCCGTCATACACACACGCGCACACACACACACACACACACACACACACACACACACACACACACACAAACACATACGCGCGCGCGCAGACACACATACACATACACACACACACACTTCCCCCTCTCTCCTTATGTGACATCTGAGTCGATGGGCTCATAGATAACGTGTCAAAAGAACAACCACAAAGTCAAGACACATTAGCCAAGATAACAGGGGCGTACGAAGTTCGCTTTTTCTCATTCCCTGTCTCTGTTTGTGTTTGTGTGTGTAGGGACTTGTTGGATGGTTTGTCGCTGCTCTCCCCCTAATATGCCTCTTCCTGTTTAGGAATGTGTTTGCAGTAGCTATGTACGGTATTCATGTCCAAGGCATGTAGCTCTTTTGACTGCATCTGTCCAGCCATGTCATGAACATGTGACTAGCATGTAGCATGTCGTATTTATATTTTTGTAACTGTCTGTGGGGATGCTGTCATTTGCAAGTTTAAAAAGAGGAAGAGAGAGCGAGAGAGAGAGAGAGGGTGTTGGATATGTTTTTCTCCTGAGTGTGGAATAAATGATCTGTGCACACACATATCCTACACACACACACACACACACACACACACACACAAGCATATACACACACTGTGCATGTCTGTACAATATCGCTGCGGGCTCTCCATGCTGCCAGCCATACATGGAGTATCTCTTGGTCTTTTGTGGGCCGGCATGTGTCTTATATACAGCCGACATTTTTAGATCAGGTCTTCTCTCTCTCTCTCTCTCTCTCTCACACACACACTCTTTCTTTCCCTCCTTCCCTCGTCGGGTCAACAGTGTGTTGTTTGTCATATTCTACCATATACAGAATACTCCCTCTCCCCTCACAGAGAGACAGTGAATTATCATTCCACTTCTCCAGCTACCTGGAAGAATTAAAAGCACAGTGTTGAACTGAGAAATACACACTGTTACATTCGACTGCACACACTACACACACACACACACACACACACACACACACACAGACACACACACATGCACGCACACATGCACACAAATGCTTGCACAGAGAGAGAGAGCGGGATTCAACAGAGCATTTAATGTACACCACACACACACACACACACACACACACAAATGAGAAAATGAGACAGAGAGACGGGGAGCTTTAACTACCCAACCCAATGCGTTTAGCATTATCTGACTGCTCTTAAAGAAACCAGACAGTAAACAGAACAGTCCGCTATAAAGAATCATAGCTTTCACACGACAAGCCTCTCCCAAAGCTTTAGCTAGCTTTTGACAAGACAGTTACTGTGAGCATTTCACGAGTCTTGTTATTTATTTATTTATATTTGCTGTGTGTGTAGGGTGATTTGACAGCGAGCTCTTGCTAAATTAAAAGGCTTTTTCTTCTCCCCTCCTCTCCTCTCCCCTCCCCTCTCTCTCTTTGTGAGATTTCTGGTAAGTGACATGGCTGCCCTTTGGCATCGCGCCTGGCATGATCACATGGTATGGATGTCACGCCAGTTTGTGTGTGTGTGCGCCTGTGTGTTTATGTCTGAGTGAGTGTGTGTGTATGTGTTAGAGGGAGAGAGAGGGCGCCTGTGTTTGTGCATGTGTGTGTCTGTGTATGAGAGAGTTATTGTTTGTGTGTCTGTTGTGTGTGTGTGTGTGTGTGTGTGTGTGTGTGTGTGTGCTGGCTTGTACTTGCAAGCATGTGCACATTTCTGCTCTGAGTTTTTAACTATGAATGAGCACACACACTCACACACACACACACACACACACACACACACACACACACACACACACTCAGACAGGCCAATAAAAGACTAGAACTGCTTCCTGCGGTGAATGAGCACAAGTCACTGCTGCTTTCGTCACAAGGTGGTTTCTTCCAGAAAACCCCAAAGCCCTCTCCATCCAGCAGGAAGAAACCATGACAGAGTTTACAAAATGACAGTTACGATTACGTGCATTGCAAGACACACACTCACTCACTCAGTCACACACACACACACACAAGATACACACACACACACATACACACATATGCATATCTTAATCTTGTGGCCTGTTCCATAGAAAGACCTGTGAAGTTGCAAGTGGTGTGTACAAGAAGCATAGTGTGTGTGTGTGTGTGTGTGTGTCCGTGCATGTCTGTGTGTCAGTGTCTGTGTGTCAGTGTCTGTGTGTCTGTGTGTTTGTGTGTGTCTTTGTGTTAGGCCATGTGTGTCAGCACAGGGCATTTGAGGCAGGATTGTTTTGGCGGGGCTTGAGTGCTTTCTCCACAGGACAGTTGAGCCGTAATCCTCTTCTGGCCTCAGTGTGTTTTAACAGAGCACGGCTGTAAATGAAGATAGCTCAATTACTTTACTGCAGTCAGGCCTCATCCCTTAGGCATGAGTATACGATACCAATACTCTCACTCTCACACTCTATCTGTCCACCATATAACACTACTGAGATCTCCTTTTCCATCTAAGTAGTAATGGCAGTACTGCTCCCTCTGTCTCTTTCTATCTCTCTCTCTTTTTCTCTCTCTCTCGCTATCTGTCTATTTACTGTATGTATTATGTATGTATTATACAACCTTATTAATATAGTTTTCTATGTAATTCAGCTCTAATTCAGCTTTTTCCCCAGTCTCTCTCTCTCTCCATCTCCCCCTCTCTCTCCCCTCCCCTGTTTCTCTTTCTTTTCCTTTCTCTCTTTCTCTCTCTCTCTATCTATCAATCTGTCTGTCTGTATCCCCGGTTTGTCTGTCTCAGTCTTTCTCTCTTACTCACACAAACACACAAATGAGCATCCCACAACGTCCTGTGGCATTTACCTGTTAGTGGCTGTGTGTGTCATATGTGGCTGTGCCTCCTCTTTCCCTCTCTCCCTCTCCTCCTCTCTCTCTCTCTGCAGAGTGTTTGTGTTCTGGTCTATGTGAAAAGTCTCATTGCTGATCCATTTCACAGTCTACCCCAGGTTACGATTTAATGCAGGTTTAGTCTTTGCCACTATATCACGATGGCTGCTAATTTGTCCTGGCAGCATAACAATCTGTTCTCAGTCCCAAACAAATGGGGCTAAGGAGATGAAAGTCTGAGAGGGAGGGAGAGAGAGAGAGTGAGAGAAAAAAACTGCTGCAGTCTTTCTCTCTCTCTCTCTCTCTCTCTCTCTATATATATATATATATATGTGTGTGTGTGTGTGTGTGTGTGTGTGTGTGTGTGTGTGTGTGTGTGTGTGTGTGTGTGTGTATGTGTGTGTGTGTCTATCTGTCTATCTATCACTGTGTCTTAGTCAATTCAGTACATGTACTGGCATGACCATTTAATAGTGTTAATAGTGTTGCCAAGGCATATAATATACCCAGACCTACATAAAGAAAACATCCAAAGCAAGAATCACATAACAGTACAGTGTGTTGTAAGCACACAGACAAACACTGTCTCTGCCTCTGTATGCCTGCTGTATCTCTCTCTCACTCTCTCTGTCTCTCTTTTTCTCCCCCTCCTTCCCTCCCAGTCTCTGTACAGTGGCAGTGTGGGGTGGGTTGTATGTGCTGCGCATGTTCTCTCTCACAGAGCTCTCAGTAGAGCTCCAGCGCAGTGGAAAAAACCTGGAATCTCAAGCGGTCGGTTGGTCGGTCGCGCACACATTGCTGTCTCTGAAACTTTCTCCTGTTCACACTTTTTTTTTTTCTGGCCTCTTTTGCTCTCGCGTTCTTTTTTATCTCTCTCTCTCTTCTCTCTCTCCCTCTCCCTCCTCTTTCCCCTTTATGTTTTTTTTTTCCTTTTCTTACTGTTTGGCTGTCTCTCTCACTTTCACCAGCCATCTCTCTCTTTCCCTCTCTTTTCCTCTCTCTCTGTCTCAATTCACTTCAAATGTGCTTTATTAGCATGGCAAATCATACATTGGCAAACCATTCACAGGATAGAACTTCAATTTCTCTCTCTCTTTCTCTCTGAATCATTTCTTACTGCTGTTTGCTCTTGCACTACTCTGACCAGAAGCCATGATCACCCATGCCTGACTGAACCCCTGCCCCAACCTCTGCTTATGATTCTGCCCCTACCTCTGCCTCTGACCCTGACACTGCTCCCATTGACCTTTTCTTCTTCTCTCTCTCTGTCCCATTTGCTGTCCCCAGGAACTACCGACTGTCTCTGATCTTGTCAATGCCTCTGCCTCTGTAGTTAGCATTAGCACCTACCTGTCTCTGCCTCTTTAGTTAGCACTAGTGCCTGTCTCTGCCTCTGTAGCTAGCACTAGCGCCTGTCTCAGCCTATTTAATTAGCACTGACGCCTCTCTCTGCCTCTGTAGTTAACACTAGCGCCTGTCTCTGCCTCTGTAACTAGCACCATAGCTCTTGTCCCTGCTTCTGCCCTTAGCGTCCTGCCTATGGAGAATTAATGTTGTGGATAGTAGCCTATTATTCCATTTTAGGCTACTAACCTGTATCAAAAGATAACATCAAGAGATTATATGACACACAAACACATGCACACAACCTTGATGGGGGTCATGGTCTTTATAATGCCTAAATGCTAAAACTGTTAAAAAAAATAACCTGACCTTATCTAAATTAGCCTACCTAAAATAGAAATTATGCAGAATAATACCTAATATAAATGATATCATGATAAAACAGTGAATAAAATATAACATCGGTCTATATACCGTCTGACTTAATTTGGCAGATTTTGAAACAACACATGCCAACCCAAAGGTGTGGAATGTTTGGTAAAAAGAGACTTAACATGTTCTGTGTTGAATAGCTTAAGGTCTTTGGATGTGAAATATGAAAGAAAACGTTAAAAGAAATTATAATGTCTGTCATTCTAACCCACACAGCTATACAATGTCTTAAAACTGCATGCAGATGACACTTTTAGCACTTTGGACTGTCCTATAATATAATCCCATATTAAAGTCCTTACTGCAAACGTGCAATTGGTTGCATGCTGCTGGTTTCCTACAGGAAAACATTTGTAACCTACCTGCAGTAGTAGCTTATCTAAACAAGTTTATGAAAAGTATATTGTTAAGTTGCCTGGGAAAATCCATCCTGACCCACAAGCTCGATTTAACTCTGCTGTTCAGTATGGCCATGAGGCCTATTTCTATTTTGTTTTGTTTGAGATCTGATCAGAATTGGGCTTCTATGGAAGTAAGAGGTGGGAGGTAGGGTGACGTGGGGCTCAAAAACTTCCCACCTTACAAAGTGGAGAATCAGATAGTAAGCACCCCAGACTCAGAAATCTTGCTAAATGGAATTTCTGTATATTCCCAAATCTTTATCTGCCAAGCATTTGTGTTGAGAATAACACAGATCACAAGTAATAATTAGTGGAAAAAAATAACATTTTTTATCATTTTTACTAGGCTAAGATGAGCGAGGGGCTAACAGACTAAGACAAGGCGTACACCAGGACCAGATGGCTTTTGCCCACCTATCTAACTGTAGGGAAGACTGTGAATAACCCAACTTCGTAAAAAGGTGCCATGTTCCTTTAAGAACTGTGTTATAGTAAGCACTTAAAGGCACACCAAGCAACATTTTTAGCTTAATTTATCAGCTTCGTAGTCACTTTGATGATGGCTTATTATGGGGTGAATGAAGTCTCTCTCAGCCACCTCGGTTATTACGCTTGTAGGATCTTAAACAGCGAAGCAGTGAAAACGAAACTGAAACTGAGTGAAATCCAAATCATGTTTATTACCGGCTTGTCCATCAACGTTACGATGATTATTGCTGCTTCCTGTACTTTGGTTGCAAACAATTAGCACGGGTTGTTGAAAATGTACAATTTTGTTGTTAGTTTTCAAAAACTCGGTTACTGCAGGGAGAGCTCCGGAGCCTTGTATATCTTTAAGACTCCAATAAACACTTCAGCCCAAGAAAATTTGTGTCTGTCACGCCCAAACCTTCACTGTCACCCGAGTGGACTTCAGTGGCTTCAGTCTGTGACCTATGACACATTCTGCACATTCTCATAACTCCTTAGAAAAGAGCCCTTGTGCAACATGCATATAACAGGCATCAGAGGTTTCCCAGCTACAGAGGGGAACTTAAGGTCAGAGGGAAGAAGGCATGTAGCACATAAAAACTTAGGTGGGTAACTCTAGTTTTAGAAAATAAAAGGCCTACCATGTTAGGAATCTACCAGTACACCTCACAGCTCACAACGATAATTTTACTAGTTAGCCAAGCTGGTCTACCTGGTTGAGGAGTTGTTTAGATTTATTTTGTTTTGTGAATATTCTAATTAATATGTGGTAGAACTTCTCACGCTGGATTTTTTTTTTTTTTTACAGTAAACAGAACCCATCTATAGGCCTAAGTATGCCCCTAAACAGTAAAAGGACTCCATGAGAACATTTTAATATTATAATCAGTTCTTTTCTTCATTGTACCTTCTCATTAAACGATGATCTGATCATGATTCATTATAGGTAGTGTTTAATAAACTGATCTGCGTTTGACTGCTTGCATTTACTTATGTAGACAATCAAGAGTATTCCTCAGTAAAGACGCCTATAAACACCTAATGGGATCAATCAGTAAGCAACAGATGGCCATAGATAGTCTATAGTAGTAATGATGCCCATAGATGGCAATGGGGCCCAAACAGAAGTAAGTGAGCATATGTATAGATCAGTAGTCAGCAGTAACAGTATAGAAAAGAGCCTCTATCAAGATCTCTGTAGACAGTGATGGGTATCTATCAGCTAGAAGGCCATCATCATCAAAGGCACTATTTAAAAAAGTGCTGTGGAGCCAAAGCAGTATGGTTGTAAAGCACGGGTGGTCTGGTCCAAAGGTTCAAAGCATATTTGTGTGTGTGTGTGTGTGTGTGTGTGTTTTTGTGTGTGTGTGTGTGTGGTCAGGAATTTGTGTAACCAAAACCAAACAGAAACACCGGTCATCTCAGTCAGTCCAGTGCATCACAGCATGACTAAATAAAGACAAGTGGCGTCCTCCCACACTCTCTCTTTCCCTCAATAGGTTGAGTCTCTTCACACCCGCAGACTATCCTCACGCTGCAATATGTAAACCGCCACCAATTTCAACGGTGCCACCTAGTTATTCCTATGTGATGATTCTGCAGCCCCTAGGGGGGCAAGACGCTGTGCACTTGTGACAGGACAGGCCATCTCCGTGAAGATGACAGCAACGAGCCCCTAAAGCGCTGAGCTAGCTAGCGGCTGCTGCTACGCTATCCCCACACGACCGCTAGCACCAACAGAAATAGCCACATATGTCAGGGCCGTGCGTCATCTGATAGGCACTGTCCCGAGCTGACATGAACTGCTGGTGCCCTTCCATGTCTGTGACATTAATGTGGCCTGTTGACAAGGATGGTACGACATGGTATGACAAGATTAAGTTTAAGTTCACCCCTTAGAGCAGTGTCAAAATGATGCCGTAACCATCAACGTTAGCGCTGTCTTTCGTTGTGCTCAATCCGCCACACCTTTTTTTCTGCATCACATATTTGTTTATTTTTTCTTTCTTTGTTTATTTGAAAAGTTATGAGTTACACTTCAGAGATATATAGACAAATAAGACACAGTCTATAGTCCAAAAATCAGGTCCCATATACCACATTAGAACTCATGTTGTTTCGTTGCTTGGATCATGTGTTTGCACTCTCCCCATGAAAGGATCATACGTGACATTCTGTGTGTGTGTGTGTGTGTCTGCTTAACCTATAAATCTATTTGTGGATACTTCAGGCCAGCGTTAAAGTTTAGTCAAACCCATAGACGAGTGCCCTAGGGGATTGTTTGTTCATCCGTCTGGGCGAAAGGGCTGGTGTTTCCAGGAGCTGTGACTTTACACTGGTCTGCTCTGCTTATTGGAAAAGGGAACCTGAGGCTGGAGGTCCTCTTACATGTGCTTCCATGAGGGGGTTGGTGAGAGGGTAGTGTGGTGGAGAGGGAAGGGGGGGGCTTGGGGCTGTTCACAGAGTGCGAGGTGGTCGGACTGTCAGCCCGGCCCGCAGTGGCCAGAGAGGCTGAGGAATGTAGCACTCGGTGCAGCCATGGCTGCTTCGCATGACAACAGAGTAAGAGCACGCACTGCACATCGAATGTAGGAGACAGGGAGGGGAGGGAGGGAGAGAGAGAGAGAGAGAGAGAGATGAAGAGGAGAAGAGAGAGGGAGGGGGGAAGAGCCTAATTTGTACTCTCTACATATCTGCGTCTGTGTTCTATCCTCGTTCTTTCTCTCAGTCTACCTTCTTTCTCTTACTGTCTCTCTGTCTTTCTTTCTTTTTCTCTATCCCTCTGTCATGTTCTGTCTCTCTCTCTCTCTCTCTCTCTCTCTCTCTCTCTTTTTCTCTGTGTCTGCTGAGTCATAAAGAATCAGGGCAGCATGTCCTTAAAGCTGTGACTCAATGGTAGAGGAACACTGCAGTTTTCTCCTGTGGATTGATTTAGAGAGTCCTTTTACCTTCAAGAGTATGAGGTGTCCTGCTGCTGCCACACTCACACACACACACACACACACACACACACACCACACACACACACACACACACAAACACACAAACATACTTGGGCATACGCATACTTGCTCCACACAAACACACACACACACGCATAATAATAGCTTCCAAGACACAACACTATGCACTCCTACGCCACCTAACAGGAATCCTTTTCCACACCAGAATCCTTCTCTATAGGCCCCCTAGTGAACACACACACACACACACACCACAACGGCCCTCTCGTCTACCGCCTACCCAATGTCCTCTAGTAGCACATCCTCTTCCTGTGACATTCAGCCTCCCTGCCTCCTCCTATTCTCTGTGCATAGCACTAAGATGGGGATGGAGTCGTGGTCGCCGTGGCAATGATTTAGTGAAACTTGAGTTGTAAAACTGTCACCTTCCATTGGACATGCAGTGCAGAACTCACAGGGCCATGAAGCAAAGTGTTCCTGTCCACCACAAACTCAAAATAAATGTTTTTTAGTCATTGGCCCAGTATGCAGCCTTTTACTATGATTTTCTGTATTATATTTGTGGGGCTTTTTACCTTTGTTCAGATAGGACAGTTAAGTGTAAAAAGGCATACAGAGAGAAAGAGAGAGAGAGAGATGGGCTGAGATAGAGGAATGGCAAGGGGATGGAGTCTGTCATGGGTACAGTCACTGCGGTTGCATATGCACCCATCAAAGGTGCCTAACTCTTTGGTGTTTGTGGTCAAGCTGCAGGTTTGACACCCCGGGTTTAAGGTGGTGGGGGTGGGACTACACGCTCCTTTCTTTACAGACTCGAGCCCCATGCTGGTCCTCTTCTGCACTCAGACTCATAGCTTCCCCTGAGCCTTGCATTTTTAAATACACTTGTTGACTGAAATTACTGTAAGTGACTTTCTGTAAGTTTCTTTCATAGAATGGAATGACACTTCAAATATTTCCTTTCGCAAAATACACGGTAAATCAACGTACATTATACAGTAGTGGCTAGTGGCCTTTTCCTACGTGCATTTCTTTAACGTGGGCTACTGCAGACTTCCTATATTTGGGAAGGCTATTGCTGTTGCATTTTCATCCTCATGAAAGAGTGATCTCCAAGGTTTGGTCCAGTATATTTGCTTTCACTGTCTTGGAATAGCAAATGACTGCTGGTTCATGTTCTATATGTATTATGAATGGCAACATGGGGTGGGGGGACCATTGTGCCTGAATGTCTCTGTCAGAGTCTGCAGTGTAAGACTGACTTCTCAGTCGTCCTTCTCTGGGAGTTTTGTGCTGTGTGAATCTTAAGCTGACCCCTCCCTTTCTGTGTGTGTGTGTGTGTGTGTAGCTTTAGCAGAGCTGGACAGGCCTTTCTGTTCTCTTTGGGCTTTGTGTTGTGGTTGTGTGGTTCTATAACAGCCTTGGATTGACCTTTGTGTGTGTGTTTTGTATTTTTTGAGCCTCTTGTGTTTGTGTGTGTGTGTGTGTGTGTGTGTGTGTATGTGTTTTTGACTGGGCTTGGCCTCCCTGCTGCTAAAACCGGAGGGCTGATGCGGACAATGCCATTTGTGTGTTTGTTTACATCCAGACGTGTTCACAACAAAAAGTCCATTAGCATTAGCGCTGTCAGTGAGTTATCACCTCTGCATAAGCCTCTCCCGTTACATACAGCACAACATTAATATCATATCCCCTCTCACACTGATAGTGAGGTTTTAATCACTTCCTGTAGTTGACCATGCACCACCATTGGGGCATTCCAGCATTATAAATGTGACAATGTAAACATGAGCATACCTATGTTATTTATGTATTTTGTACATTTCTTTGTACATTTTGTAAATTTTTTAGAATCCTTTAAAGCTGAATACAGCAAATGATCTTGTAACTTAATAATCATTTACATCATAAAACATTTGTAAATAAATTGACTTTATTCCTTATCCTTACTTCATGCATTTGCATGGATTTGTCCTATACTACGTCATAGTGTAAGTTGCTCCTGTATATTACAATTATTGAAATTTTAATTTTGCTATAATATTTAATGCTATACCATACTTTCTGTGATATTATACTGCTCTGTAGTCATCACATTTTTTCTCTTCTGGCACTTGGATGATATTTACACTGGTAGGTTCATCACAAATCTGACGTGAGAGGCACCCGACATATTTTACACCGTTTGCAAGGAGAGAGGTGTTGCAGAATGTGCAATGTTTTATGAAAGGGTGTAATTCTTGTCAGCTTGAAATCCTCAGATTTGGAGATTGAAGCATAATTAGAGTCTAGAGCCTGCATTGTGATCTGTTTTATGTTACTGATCGCAAAGATTTAATGATTTTCATCCTTAATTGTTTCTCAAGCTACGCCCTTTAATGAAAGATTGTTTGATTCTGATGCAACTAGGAAGCCATTTTACAAGATATTATTTAGCTTGTGAGTGCGAGGGAAACAGTCTTTGGCTTGTGCATGCCAGTTTACACGGTGTGACTTTCAGATCGATTTCTCGTTGTTAAGGCATCCGGCACAGTAAGATAGAACGGTGAGAAAAGAGGTTTTAGTGAGTTTCAGCGAGAGTTGAGAAAAGATTCCATCGTCTTACCACCCTCTCAACCCGCGCCCCCCTCCACATACACTCACCCCCACACCCCTCCTTGTTTCAGAGTGAGGGCCTGCATGCCAAAGGCTTTCTCTGGCTCACAGTGCCAAGCCAAGACAGTGCAGAGGCATTGGAAGAATGAAAACGACCAAAGAGTGCGAGCTGGAGGGAAAAAAAAAAAGAAGTTGTTTCCTCACTCGCATACGGCTGCTCATTCACATAACACCCTATGAACAAACAGCTTTGCTCAAGGTCGCTGTATACAATGCATCAGAATGGATACGAGTGAAGAGAGAGTGATAAAAGAGACAGACAGAGAGAGAGAGAGATGTTACTGGAATGTGGCTGTAGATGAGTCTTCATTTGGTAGAGCTCTACATCCCTCAACTCAGCCCTCTCCTCTCCTCCCCTCCCCTCCACTTCCATATTCTCTCCTCTCCTCTCCTCTCCTGTGCTGTGCTCCTCTTTGTGCAACACTGTTCTCCTGAACTCCTGTTTTTCTCCTCCACTTTTTTCCCCAGCTGTCTGTCCTTTCCTCTACACTCATTTTCTCCTCTCCTCTTCACTCCACTCTGCTCCTACTCTCTCTTCTCCCCTTTTTTCTTGCTCTCCTCCTGAACTCTGCTCCTCCTGCACTTCTCTGTTCTCCACTCCTCAACTGTTAATTCCCTCCGCTCCTTCTCTGCTTAACACTCCTCCTCTCTCCTCCTCTTCTCTCCACCTCTTATCGTCTGTCTTCCCCTCTCATCTTTCCGTCCTCTCCTCTCCCCCCTCCTCTCCTCTCTTTACCACTCCTTCTTCGCTCAGCCCTCTTCTTCTCCATCTTCTCTCTTCTTCCTCTCACATCTCCCTTCTCTTCTTCCTCCTCTTCTCTCTTTCTCTCTCTCTCTCTCTCTCTGTTGTTTATTCCTCCTGAATACTCTTCTGTCCCTCGCTCTCCCCAGACAGTAAGAGGCGCACCCGACATTGCGATTGGTAGGACTGTTGCCAGGGAGCCGTGTCGTCTCAGCATGGTCGGAATCTGTTGTGTCTGCATACACACACACACACATACACACACACACACATACATACACGCACACAGACATGAGAACAACTGCAATGTTTGAATATTTATAAAGAGTGGCGGCTTCATGTTGGCACTCTATGGTACTAGAATATTAGCATGCCCTGGCTGTGTGTGGATCACATCACATCAGAGCAAAACAGAGCAGAGAGGCGCACTGTTCCTCCTTCGAAGTTACTGACTTTACAAACTCTTCACCAAACTTTTGATTCATTTACTTGCCACTACACATACCATTGAGAATGCAACCTAGCCTCACTGCGCATGCTAAGCAGGCAATACACAAATGACTGGTGTTTGTGTGTGTGTGTGTGTGTGTGTGTGTGTCTGTGTCTGTGTCTGTGAGAGGGGTGGGAGCAGTGGATTCAGAGGTGATGGCGGCCACGTTTTTTGTCCTGAGAACTGAGTTTATTGAGTTCGTTTCTTTATCATGTCTAATTCGTTATCAGAGATGTGCAAAGTCTATATTTAGTGTGTGTGTGCGCGCAAGTGTTTATGTGTGTGTCTGCGTGTGTGTGCCTGTGTGTAGGCATGTATTGGCATAATATGCATGTATGTTAGTTTACATGCATGTGTATATATACCTGTGTTTATATGTGTGTGTGTGTGCATAGGGTATGTACAGATATGCGTGCCTGTTTATCTATGCATGTGTCTGTTCATGCGTACATGTGTGTGGGCGTGTGTGTGTGTGTGTGTGTGTATGTGTGTGTGTATTTCTGTGTGTGTGACTTCTCCTCCTCCGCCTGACTTGGCATATTGTGGGCCTTCAGCCTGGCATGTACATGCATGTCAGTAGCCTCTGCACCCGGCATGCACTTGCCCCAGTACACACACACACACACACACACACACGCACACACATGCACAGAGAACCTGGCGCGTGCATGCATGTCCATAGCCAGCATGGGCTCGCCCTAGTACACACACACACACACACACACAAAAGAGCCTGGCACGTACATGCATGTCTGTAGATTCTGTACCCGGAATGGGCTTGCCGCTCCCTGTCTTGGCACTGCAATGCAGCGCTGTGCATTAATTGGCACTGAGACAGAAGCTGGAGGAAAGGGGCATGGAGAGACAGAGACAGAGAGAGAGAGAAAGAGGGGGGGGAGAGAGAGAGAGAGGGAGGGGAGAGAGAGAGAGAAAAGGCAAGGAGAGACAGAGAAAAGGGACAAGAGAGAGATAGAGTCCAATAGAAAGAGAAAGAGAAAAGAGAGTTAGTCAAAAGGTAGAAAGAAAAACATTGAAAAAAGAAAAAAAAACTCAGAATAGAAAAAAGGTGTGATACAGAGAGAAACACAGAGAGAGGGGGGTAAAGAAAGACAGACAGTAAATAGAAGATGAGGAAAGTCATCCTAAGGCTATAAAACTCAGTTACAATGCACTAAGACTGAGGCGTGCCTGTGTGTGTGTGTGTGTGTTTACCTTAGAAGTTAGCACATTTGCTGTCTGCGAGTGTGTGCATGCACACCCGCATATGTCGGTGTGTGTGTGTCGTTGTGCATTCACATGTTTGTATTTGTGTGTGTGTGTGTGTGTGTGTGTGTGTGTGTGTGTGTGTTTGTGTGTGTGTCACATAGGTGACGTCTGAACAGGTTGCCCATTGTCTGATGTCAAGCCAACCATGTGGTTTCAGAGCATAGCACATTTCTGTGGAAGGCATGCAAAACACTTCTGTTTAATTCTGCTCAACAGACTTGCAGCACACACACACACACACACACACACACACATATATATATATTTATAATCACAAAAATGTGAATGCAAAATCACACATAAACAAAGCACACCACACATAGAATCACTCCAGCACAGAGTCATACACTCACATCCACATTTATCAATGATGATATTATAGCCTTGCTGTGAACTCAACCTATCCAACCTACTTGTCTCAGTTTGCATTTTGTTGTCTTTATGCCCAGGTGGCACACAAAAGAGATTTACTTAATGACTGCATTACAAACACTTACAAAATACACACAAACCCATAGACACACATACACACACACACACACACACACACTTTCTCTCTCTCTTTCTCTCTCTCTCTCTCACACACATGCGCGCACATTCACACACACTCATAATGCCCAGTACCGCAGGTGTGTGTGTGTGTGTGTGTGTGTGTGTGTGCTTCTGTGTGTGTGTGTGTGTGTGTGGAGTCATATCAGGTGCCACTCGTTTATCTTGTGATGTGTTGTCCTGTGTAGTCAGTTGCTGTGGTTGAACCTGCTCCTCTCTCACTCAAGCAGATGGTAGATAGTCAAGTGAGTGATGAGGGAGAGAGAGGTAACAAGACAATATCTGTCTACTCTAGGAGCTGAGTCTGTATAGATTCAGCTCTGGCAGTGCAATAGCATTTTGCCTTGCCTGTAAAGCTGACTTGAATGAAATTATATCGAATTGACAACCAGGCGATTGCAAAGAAGCTGCGCAGGAACACTGAGTAAGGACTGTCAGTTCATATCAGTTCATAGAATTCCATATCTATTACATATATTACACTTATGTTGCACTCATGTTACCTTCATGTTTTGATGTTTTACATGTTTTGTACACTATATGCTTTGACAACACATTTATATAACAATGGTCATGCCCATAAAACTTGTTAAAATGAATTGATTTGAGAAGCGCGTGTGGGGGTGTGTGTTTGTGTGTGTGAGAGAGAGAGAGAGAGAGAGAGGGAGCGAACAGTAGATAACAACAAGATAGGGAGGACACAGACCGGGGAGAAAGTAGGAAGACAGTTAGGATCTGGTGTACCGTGCCGTGGTGTGGTGTGTGCTTGGCATCGATAGCCTTTCATATATGGAGAGAGTGGGCACCTCATAACAAAACTGTCTGAGAGGAATGAGAAAACTGATGAGAGAGAAGATCTCGTTTGAATGCGATGGCCTTCAGCTTAAAGAGACAAAGAGAAAGTCAGACAGATTCACAGACATTGACACACACACACATACACACACACACACACACACACCTACACCTCACACACACACACACACACACACCTAAATGCAAACACAGACCAACCTGAGCCAAACCACGACTATACACTCTCCTCAAACTCAGACACACCAGCACAAAAGGGTGTCTGATGGCGTGTGTGTTTTTTTTCCCAATGTCTGCTGCTTCTTCTTTATGTGCAGAGCTGCTGTCAGATCGTTGTGTTTACAGCCTCGTCTGCAAAGTTTATCTGTCGTCTGAAATGAAGGCATTGAGAAGCAGATCTGCCTCGTAACAAGGAGGCGCCCAGACCGCACATGTGCATCCAAAACAACACAGAATGAAGGGTCTCTCTGTCACCTTGACATGTTTTCCACTACTGTTACCTGAAGAATAGGGGGAGTTCATCACACACTGGAAACTTAGCATGCTGTCCGTATAGTAAAGCAAAAGCTTTCTTTTCCTCTCTCTGTCAATGCCAATGGTCTGTTTCTTCGCTTATAAATTATAAGCACTTTTTTGTTGGAAAGTATAAGCCCCCCCCCCCCCCCCCCCTTCTCTCTCTTTCTCATTCCTCTTTCTGTCTCTTTCTGCTTTCTCTTTCTCCTTTTCTGTCTAGCTCATTTTCTGTCAGATAGTCTCTCCGCCGTACCACTCTTTAAATACCATCATTACTTAAATACCATTTTGTTTTATAGTGCAGCTGCTGTGCGTGTGTGTGTGAGTGAGTGTGAGTGTGTGAGTTTGTCTCTTTCTGCCGGTCTGAACGTGTAGGTAGCTGATTGTTCTTCTCATTGCTCTTTCCCTCTCTCTGTCTCTCTCTCTCTCTCTCTCTCTCGACTGTCCTTAGATGACTTCGTCTCGTCTCGCCCCCCCCAACCCCCACCCCCCTCACTCACACCCACCGACTCTGTCTCTGTCTGTAACTGTAGCCTTTTCTTTCTCTCTCTCTCGCTCTCTCTCTGTCTCTCTCTGTCTCTCCCTGGCTCTCTCCTTCTCTCTCCGCCTGCAATGTATAGATGCTGCATTGATTGCACTCAGTACATCCTACCGCTTTTCATTTTGTGATAGGCTCTCTTTCAATTTCTCTCTCTCTCTCTCTCTCTCTCTCTCTCTCTCTCTACCAGCTGCAGCACTTGTTGAATACAGCCCAAAGACGACGAGAGAGAGAGAATCTATGTAGAGAGAGAATAGTAGCTTTTTCCCCCTGTGCTGGCGCATGATGAGTTCTTTCATGGTCTTCCTGTACCCCGAGTTCTCCTGACGACTGTTGCTGAGCAGGTCAGAACACTAGGAGAGGAGTGGAGTGTGAGTGTGTATGAGTGTGTATATGTGTGTGTGTGTGTGTGTGTTTAGAAGTGCATGTGTGTGTGTGAGTGTGTGTGTGTGTGTGTGTTTATATGGGCGTATGTGTGTGTGTGTGTGTGTGTGTCTTTGGGGGCAGGGTTTGTGTGTGTGTTGGGTGGGGAGAGCAGGGTGCTGCTTTTTTCAGTTAGTGTTCCTGGAAACCCTTTTGCAGCATTGCTCAATTCTAGAAACTTGTGAGTAGGGGTTGAGCTGAGACGATCAATGAGTTGGCAGGGTTGGAAAACCCGTGTGTGTCTGTGTGTGTGTGTGTGTGTGTGTGTGTCCATACAGTAGCAGCCGTTGTGTCTGCTCCTCTGTCTCAATCTGGCTAAACGGCTCTGCTCTGTATGAGTTTTGGTCATGTGTTTGTGTGTGTGTGTGTGTGTGTGTTTGTGCTACCTCATAATGTTCTGTGCAGAGGATGTTTGTCACGTTGATCAATGGTAACTGTTAACTGTATTCCCTGACCTCTAGTAATGTTTTGTGTATGTTTTTGTATATGACTAATCGTATTATATATATATATAAATATATATATAATATAGTATGTATAATTGGTGGACAACATTGAAAAATATGATAGGGCTATTATTTCCATATTGAAATGTGTCATTTATGTACTCTAATCACCTACTTACTTAGTGCAGAAGCATCTGTTAATTGAATTGAAGTAAATGCAAATTAGAGAGTCTTTTCTGTCTCTTTTTTCCTTTGGCTACCTTCCTTAGTCTTCTAGTCTCGTCTCCATGTCTGTCCTCCACCTTCTCTCTCTTTCTCCCTCTTTCTCTCTCAGTCACTCTTTCTTTCTGTCTCAATATATCTTTTTGTCTCTCTCTGTCTTTCTCTGTCGATATTTCCTCCTCCCCTCTCACCCACTCTGAAAAGCTTGAGGTAGAGGGTGCGTGGTCTTGTGGTTAGGAATTCTAATGGTGTTTTTAAATATTGCATTAATGTGAAAGAGGAATTTTAGTTTTGCAAGTGTGAAATTTTTCTCTCCCTCTCCCTTTTGCACTCTTTCATTCTTTCATCCTTCTCTCTTTCCATTCTTCTTTTTATTACGAGTTGCAATGTTAGCTCAATAAATGGGTTTTTAAACTTTTCTTGTCTCTTTCTCTCCTCCCATCTCTCTTCTTTCCATCTTTCCCTCTTTATTCCCACTCTCTCTCATTCTATTTCTTCTACCCTTTCTCACTCTTGACCATCTCTTTCCTTGCCTTCCTTACTCTCTTTCTCTCTTTCTCCTTCTCTCACACGCTCCCTCTTCTTTCACTCTTTCCCCCCTCTCTCCCTCTCTCTCTTATCCCACTCTCTCTTTCTCTCCATTTCTCTTTCTCTCTCCCTCTCCCCTTTCTCAGATGAGAGCTAGCGTGCCCCGTGCCTCCCCAAAGCTCCCGTGACGACGACGGTCGCCACAGCCACCGCCGCTGCCGCCATGTCCCAGCTGCTCCACGTGGAGATCCCCAACTTCGGCAGCACGGTGCTGGGCTCGCTCAACGAGCAGCGCCTGCTGGGCCAGTACTGCGACGTCTCCATCATGGTCAAGGGCCAGGCCTTCAAGGCGCACCGCGCCGTCCTGGCCGCCAGCAGCCTCTACTTCCGCGACCTGTTCAGCGGCAGCTCCAAGACGCAGTTCGAGCTGCCCTCGTCCGTCACGCCCTCCTGTTTCCAGCAGATCCTCTCCTTTTGCTACACGGGCAAGCTGACCATGGCGGCCAGCGAGCAGCTCGTGGTCATGTACACAGCAGGCTACCTGCAGATCCAGCACATCGTGGAGCGCGGCATGGACCTGATGTTCAAGGCCAACTCGCCGCACTGCGACTCGCAGACGGCCGCCATCGAGGAGCCGGGCTCCGAGCCGCAGAGCCCTAGCAACAACAGCAACACCGCCGCCGCCAACGCCGCCATGGCCACGGCCGCCGCCACCGCCTCCCTCCTGGGCTTCCCGGGCTGGTCGCCCTCCTTGCCTCTGCCGGCGAGACGCATCAAGCTGGAGGGGGGTGGCGAAGGGCAGCCCCTCAACCTCCAGAGCCTGAGCAGCCAAAACAAGCGCAGTGGCTCCAGCGAAAGCAACGGGGGCTCGGGCGCATCGGCGGCAGGGTCAGGGGGCAACGGTAGCGCCTCCGGGGGCAGTCGAGGAGGAGGAGGAGCATCACTGAGAGGAAGCTCGCTCTTCTACGCTGCTGGAGGGGGCACCCCCATCTTCCCCGGCATGCAGGCGTACCCGCTAGTGCCCGGCGAACGCTCCAGTCCTGGTGCATCCAGCCTGCCCACTACTGACAGCCCCACATCCTACCAGAACGAAGACGAGGAGTTCGAGGAGGAGTCGTATGACGGCATCACAGAAGAGGCGTACAGCCAGCTGTATGGACGCACAGCCAACCCCTATGGAAGTAAGTATACATTATATGTTTATGCATGTCTTTTTTATGTCTTCCCTCACCCTCCTTCTCACTACATCATTCCTTCATTCATACCCTCATGTACTTCATAATCACACACACACCTTGATTACTCCTTTTTAATCTCTACAACCACCACATTCACTCACTCACTCACTCACACACTTACTCACTCACACACACACACACTCATTCATTCACATTTTTTCTTAGGCAGTCCTTCAATCATTCACCCTGTAATCCCCCTCACAGACTTGCTCATGCAATCGCTCCACACCTCCATCACAAGTCTTTTTACACTCATTTACACACTCACTCTTTCACTATGATTTTGTGTCAGTTTTCCACTCACTGTCTCTCATTCACTTACTTTCATTCTCAAGCACCCACTCATAGTCACTCAGTCAGTAACTCAGTCATTCACTTTCTGTCTAGCAGCTAGAAAGGACAGCTTTCTCCCTCATTGATCCACTCACTCACTCACTCATCCATTCACTCACTCACTCGCTCACTCACTCACTGATTCACTCACTCGCTTGCTCACACACTCACCCACTCACCTACTGACTCACTCACTTATTCACTCACTCATTGACTCACTCGCTCACTCACTCACTCACTTACTCACTCACTCGCTCACTCACTCACTCACTAATTTACTCACTCGCTTGCTCACACACACACCCACTCACCTACTGACTCACTCACTTATTCACTCACTCATTCACTCACTCGCTCACTCACTCACTTACTCACTCACTCACTCGCTCACTCACTCACTCACTGATTCACTCACTCGCTTGCTCACACACTCACACACTCACCTACTGACTCACTCACCTATTCACTCACTCATTCACTCACTCGCTCACTCACTCACTCACTCACTTACTCGCTCACTTACTCACCCACTCACTCACTCACTCGCTCACTTACTCACCCACTCACTCACTTGCTCGCTCACACACTCACTCACGCACCCATTCACTCACTCATTCAAATCCCGTTACCCCTCCCTCACTCTCTCACTCACTCATTCACCCTGTAGTCACTCATTCTCAACTCATTCACCGACTTATTCACTGTCACTCTTTTCCCAGTCTTTCTCCATCAGCCCTTTGGTCTGTGTATGTGTGTGTGTGTGTGTGTGGTGTGTGTGTGTGTGTGTGTGTGTGTGTGTGTGTGTGTGTGATGCCCACTGAGTGATGTCCACTGAGTCATTTCACTCCACACACTCCCTCTCTCCTTCCCCCTGTGTGAAATTGGCCGGTGTAACCAAACGCTCGGCTCGGCGCACTCATAGCCATGAAAAATGACGAGATTCAGGCAAGTCACGCATGGCGAGCGTGTCACTCTCGCTCGGCTGTTTGCTGATTCGTTCACTCTCTTGCTTGCTCGCTCGCTCACTCACTCGCTCCCCTTGGGCTGGAGGAGCCGGATGGAAAGTGTCACGGGCCTATTAGAGGGCTTCCTTCAGCATTAGTGCTTTCTCCCAGTGTGAAATAAACCGCTTCCCCACGCTACACCACAGCTCCGGAAAAACTCCCAGTCCATACAGACCACAGAGGCTGGCTTACTACACTAGGTCAAATCCTGCACTAGATCACTGTGAACTTGGAAAAAGTTTGTTTTTTAAGCTTGATTACAGTAAATGATTGTAAACTGCTACTCTCCATGAGCAAGTGAGTAGAAATCAATCAATCAATCAATCAATCAATCAAGAAAACTAGAAGAATGAAATGCATGGCAGTAGTCCTTAGTCTGTACAAGACAGGCCTCTCAAACCTCTGTGTGTGCGTGCGTGTGTGTGTGTGTGCGTGCGTGTGTGTGTGTGTATCTGCGTGTGTGTGTATGCATGTGTGCGTATCTGCTTGTGTGTTTATAAATGGCCTCTCAAAAAAACTCCATATATCAATTATACATCTGTTAATTGTAAGTGTTCAAGGAATGCTTTTCTGATACAAGAGCCTATAGGTCCTGTAGTCATGTTAGTGCTGTGTGTGTGTGTGTGTGTGTGTGTGTGTGTGTGCTGGGTGTCCTTGATGGGTCTATCTGCAGTGCGTCTCTTTGTCAGCCTCACAGGAAGCCCATGCTGAGCTGGCTTGCATCGTCATGATGTTATCATGGCCCCGCTCTGGAGGTCCCCATGGCCCCTAGGCTTGGCTCAGCTCAGTGCACACCGATACCCACCCACCACACACACGCACGCACACACAGCCAAACACACATACAGTCAATCACACACACTCACACACACAACATAGACTCCCCACACACATATATGTACACACACACAAACACACACACACACACACACACACACACACACACACTGAAGAGAGATCTGGTGCAGTGCTACAGGTTCAGTGCCAGATGAGGGTGATATGTGGGCCGGATCTTTGCCGGGTCAAGTGCTGTCTGAGCTCCTGTGGCTGCATTTAGATGCATCTCTCCTGTAGGTGTTTGTCCCGTGCCGGGCTCGAGTTTCAGTACTTTCTGAAATCCATTCTCTCTTTAATGAGTTAGGACGCAAGAGGGTGACATTGTGGGATATATGAGAACAGTACTGTGTGTATGTGTGTGTATGTGTGTGTGTGTATCTGTGAGTGTGTTAAGATACATTTGCATGTGTGTGTGGCTGTGTACAATGCGTGTGTGTGTGTCTGTGTGTGCGGTGTGTGTGTGTGTGTGTGCGGTGTGTGTGTGTGCTTGTGTGATTGACAGCTTGCCGAGGTCATATAAAAGAGACACAGGGGTAGAATAAGACACCCACACCATATTTTAGCAAATTTAGCACAAGTGCAACACAAGGGCATTGGGAGAGTGGGTACTTCAGGGGTATCCATGACACCAGCAAGACTGCCAAAACCCTGCGCCTGCAGTTTGGGGACGTTACCCTACTCTGGGGTTTAACTTGGGTGAAAACTTTTGCTCAAAGCACTGGCGTAAACACACACACACACACACACACACACACACACACACACACACACACACCGTCTCAATGGCTTGGTGGCTCCTGACATCTTTTACATTTATATTTACATTTTATTTCCATGCATGTATTTGTCAGACACACACACACACACACACACACACACACAGATACACACATACACACACACACACACAGGGACAGACATACACGTCCACATGCACAGACACACAGATACACACTCACACACACACGGCAGATACAGTAGCCTACATGATTGAAAACAAGTCTAATCATCCAATCCTTCCAGTTAAACTGATGGAGTTTTCTTAGAGAAAAGAAAGGAGAAGCAGAACTGTGCCGTAAGAGTGACCGAGCATATTGTCCTCTTGCTGGCGTGATCTTGATTTGAGCTCCTGTGTTTGAGGTGATTGCACAGACAAAGCTCTGTGTGTGTGTATGTGTGTGTGTGAGTGTGTGTGCGTGTATGTAAAGCTGCTTGGGTTTGTGGTGTGCAGCCGCAGATGCAACCAAGGAACAGTGTCTGTTGTGTGTCTTCTCTCAATTCACCACTTACTAGTCTCACTTAGAGCTTTACGTCTCACACAGGCCCTTAGCGTCACTACCGACACACTTCTCCTTTTTCATCGTTGTTATGATTGTAGTTTTAAATGAAGAAATATTGTTCTTATTTTATTTCTTTGTCTTTCTGTGAAGCACGTTGGTCAACCACAGGTTGTTTTAAAATGGCTATGTAAATAAACTGACTATGACTGTGAACATGACTATGACTTCTCTATGCGAACAGCACTTCACAACAGTTCACTATTGCCACAGTTCTGCATAGAAGATCTTAAACATCACTATAATTAGGAGTCAGTTATGGCCATTCACAAAAAGCACCAACATTTAAGTAACATAAAGTGCACACACATTATGAATAACATTCATACATGTAGATTATACGTTATTGTTAATGTAGTGTAACGTTGTTGTACTTGTTATTTCTGCTGTAGTAACACTTGTTGCTCACTCAAATGTTGAGTAACTCTTGATACACAGTTTTGAAATAGTTTGTTTCAACTGCCATAGCACTTCATCCTACCTCCAGTTCAGTCTTGAGATGACATTTATTTCTGCTTCAGTAACACTAGTTTGGTAGCACTAAAGTAACCCTTTCCAGAAAGTTCTCTGTCTTGTGTAGTTGAATCTGATGTTATCACCCATACAAACCACAACACATTCCACGTGTTGTATAGTAATGTAATGTTGCCTTCAGTGTAATGTTGAGAGTATTGTAATGTCCTTTCCTGGTGTACCCATATTTAGAAGGCCTGTTCAGAAACACCCCAGGACAATTTCACAGAAATTTTACTCTTTTTTTTGTCGCATTTTTGACACCAATAAAATGCCATTGCTTTTGTGTGACGTGAATGATTACGTAATTTGAGCATTTGCTATTTTTGACCAAAACTTAGTCCCCATATAATTTGTATAACCCCAGCCGACTTGTATATGTGGATTCTGTATGTGCACTAGAATCATAATAACTTTTGATTTGGTCTCCAGTGCAGGACAAGCCTGAGATGGCGGCCATGCCCATCTCCCTGGAGAGTCGGAACTGTGTGCTGCTCCGTAGGGACCTGGTGGCACTGCCCGCCAGCCTCATCAGCCAGATTGGCTACCGGTGCCACCCTAAACTCTACACAGAAGGAGACCCTGGAGAGAAGCTGGAGCTGGTGGCAGGTGAGTCCCGCTTAACCATATGCCAATACAAGGAACAGTGCCTGGCTAATGCTCCTTAGTAAGGGTGTGACTGAGTGGCTGTGTTTGTGTGTGTGGGTGTGTGGATGTGATGTGTGTGGGTATGTGTGTTTGTATGAAAATATTTGTGAGTGTTTTGTGTGTGTGTGAGGGGGAGAAGAGAGAGACTGAGACAAAGACAGAGAGAGAGAGAGAGTCATTCTGTGTGTGTGTGTGTGTGTGTGTGTGTGTGTGTGTGTGTGTGCGGGTGTGTGGGTGTTGTGCATCTCATGTATTGCCACATGACCTAATGTGCATAAGGGAAAAAAAAAACTGTTATGGAATTTGTATGAGGTCAGTAAACTTGCTACCCACACTGTTAATAGCTCCGTCTCTCATTAGTCATCATTGGATCATTCTGTTGACAGCAGGCCACATGGAGCCACAACTACAACCAAACTCAGTGCTTAGGTGCTTGTACTGAAACTACGTGTGTGTAAGAAGGTCAAATCATGCTCTCTCGAGTTGAAGAAGAACTTTAAGATGGATGCTAAAAAACCTGAGATACAGCAGGCTATTTCATGGGAAAGGATTCATGCTGACAGATATCTACACACTCACACATACACACGAACATGCTCACATAACACACACACACAACATACACACACACACACACACACGCACACATGGACGTCCTCAAACAACACACACACACACACACACACACACACACACACACACACATACACCTCTGTGTTTCAGGCTCTGGGGTGTTTATGACGCGTGGACAGCTGATGAACTGTCACCTGTGCGCTGGTATCAAGCACAAGGTGCTGCTGCGTCGACTGCTCGCCACCTTCTTCGATAGGTCAGTGTTGACCAAGTGCCCAAACAGTTCAGCTTTGTCTCAGCTTTACTCATTTCTTTGGGCCATTTCTGTATATTTTTGAAGTTAATCATGAAATGACAGACGAAATCAGCACAGAGAGTGGATGGTGGTTCTGTCTTTATCTGTGTCTGGTTTTGACATGAATCATAAATAATATTTAGGCATCATGGGCTGTGGCACATGTATGAATTGTTCTCTTTTTAATAGTCTCTTTTGGCTTTTGCCTTTTGAAGGTACTACGTGCAATTCTAAACTTTCAGTGGTTTTGCATGCAGCCAAATGGCACTTGAATGTTTTTACAGTGTGCCATATGTGGTACTAGGTGTTATTTCAAAAGAGCTGAGCCATGCTACCTACACACATTCTGAATGTCATTTTTAATTTTTTTAAACTAAAACAAAACTCCACATTGTGCCTTTAATAGAAGGTTGTGCATGTTATAAAACCGATCACCAGTTAGAAACAAATATGACATTTAAACCTGCAAATGTGCTCTTAAAACACTAAAGTGGTGCACAAATTGTGGTTCATTCAGCATCATGCTGCTGAAGCAGTTTTGTGGAAAAAGTCTTATAGCACTCACCAGCAGTAGTGGCCTTTAAATGAAAGCTACAGTCTTAAACCAGCTCAAACCAGCCCGAGCTGTTCACATAATACACATAATAAGGTCTTGAGTGTGTAGGTTGGAGTGAGAGGAGGGCGATTAGGACTGGCTGCATATTCTTATGAGGGTGATGTGGATGCCGCCCCCTGGTGGCTGGTTTTTGACCCTGCAGGAATACCCTGGCCAACAGTTGTGGGACAGGAATCCGTTCATCCACCAGCGATCCCAGCCGAAAGCCCCTTGACAGCCGGGTACTCAACGCTGTCAAACGTGAGTCTCCTCCTCAGCCTGTCCCAATTTGATTTGATCCTCAGCCTGTCCCATTCCTCTCTTGGAGGAATGATTTTCTAACATACATCCACTCATGACTTTGATTTATTTCACATGTGTATTTAAGCATAGAAACTGGTTGGATTTATATTTAATGATATGTACCATGGTCTGGATGATGCATGCGTACCCCATTAATGTAAGAGCTTAAAGATCTTACACACTTGATTTTAAAATGTTGCAATGTCTCTCCATCTGCTCGGCTCTCTTCTCTGTCCTCCTCCTCTCATTTTGCTCTCTCTCTCTTTCTCTGTCTTGTAGTGTACTGTCAGAACTTCGCCCCCAACTTCAAGGAGAGCGAGATGAACGTGATCGCGGCGGACATGTGCACTAACGCACGGCGCGTGCGGAAGCGTTGGCTGCCCAAGATCAAATCCATGCTGCCCGACGGCATGGAGGTGTACCGCAGCAGCGGTGGTGTGGCCGTCGCTGCGGCGCCGGGACTTGCCCTGGGAGCATCGGTCGCCGGCTTGGCCCTGCCCTTCGAGGCCGAGCTCAAGGCCCTGTACGGGGACCGCAAGGACCCCCTGAGGACTCACCTCCAGTTGGATGGGGGCAGCCCAGGCCCCAGTCCCACCGCGGAAGCCCCAGAGGGGGAGCTGGTGGTCGGGGAGGTGGCCCATGGCGTCGGGGCTGAGGACGAGGAGGTGGAGGAGGAGGAGGAGGACCCATCAGCGGAGCAGGGAGTGGCAGAGGGGGCACTGGTGCTCATTCCAGGCGGGGAGGGGACAAGCGTCCTGCAAGATGGACAGAGCAGCACAGAGTTCTCTGAAGGGCTGAGGATTAACGGGCAGTAATGTGTGCCCCCCCCTCCCACACTCAACCTTGCTCAGCTCAGGAAGCGCTCATCTTCCTCTCTTCCTCTTCCTCTGCTCTCTCTCTCTCTCTCTCTCTCTCTTTTTCAGCTTCTCCTTCTTTTTCTCCTGCATCAGACCACCGCTGCTCTCCAAAGGGAACCTCCCTGCGCCAGAAACATGCAGACACACACACACACACACAGAGAACAAACACAGAGACACACAGAACAAACACAGACACACTGCAGGGCAGAGCTGGCTCCATATGAGACAAGTGAGTGGTGCATTCACTCTAAACAAACATAGGCATAGTTGAACTCATATGCACACACACACACACACACATGCAGGTACACACACTCTTGCACACACCCAATGCCACATGTCGCTATACAGTACAAACATGCACACATATACAATGCCATATGCCACTCAACACGCACACACAGACACAAACACACACACTAGCACTCTCACAGGCATACACGTACAGTGCACATAGATAGACGCTGGCTCTGTTGCAAATGTGGCCCAGATCTGGAACTAATGAATATTTCCTGAATTTAACCTTTAACATTTAACATTTACTGACACGCAAATCCCACTGCACATCGATACAGCAAATGTGCACTGAAAGAGTACACTGCATCCCACTAATGTGTGTGTGTGTGTGTGTGTGTGTGTGTGTGTGTGTGTGTGTGTGTGTGTGTGTGTGTGTGTGTGTGTGTGAGTGGTCAACACAAAATAGCCAGTTCTGTCTGCAGCAGGGCTCATAGTGAGGTTCAGGTAGTGTAAACACTACATATTTGGTACGTGATGAAATCGTAATCTAATAATACATTGTTATGCTGATATAATTATAAAGTTTAATAGAGACATATTTTATACAAATATAACAAGATTCCTTTCTAGGAAAGTGAAAGGGATGTTCTCAGAATCACTCAAAGTGGCCTTGATTTTGAAACACAATTTGCTACCAAGTGTGTGATAAACTACGTTTTTAGCATCTCTAGGGTTAGCAATGTATTAGCTGTTAGACTAGCACTTCAAACAAGGGATGGAGAAATAATCTAAATTGTAGATGACTTGCTGCAGTGAGGAAGTACTAGCTACACTTATGTGGTGCAGTTATTGAGAGCGCCCCTCTGTAGAGAGCAAAAAACTGTCTGCCGACTGGCTGTCGCCGTATCTATAAACCCTCACTGTGTCAGAGTCAATAAATCAAGGCAGTGCCTGTGTCTGTTTAGATGTCAATACACACACACACACGCACACACACAAACACATAAATAGCACATGCAAACAACACCTCACACGCAAAGCTGGCTGTACACACACATAAGTACAGACGCATAAACAGCACCCATTAACACACCCCATACACACTGCTAGCGGTGAACACACACACCCATGCGTGCACACATAAACACATGTAAACGCACCCCACAAACACTGCTTGCTGATTCACACACGCACACAGACACATATTTATGCACACATAACCCCCCCCCCCATACACTGCTCACTGACACAGACATACACACAATATGAAACATCACTTCACACAAGCTGATTCACACACACACACACACACACACACACACACACACACACATTCATACAGTACTGTTCACTCCAAACCCTTGTGAGTCACAGCTACTACTGGTACAGATGCAACGACTGGTGGTGATAACATGCAGAATACTCGCTTTTGCTGCACTATGCGTCGCAATCCCTGCAACGAGAACAAAGAGACTAAACCTTTATAGTCACTCAGAATATATTGCCAGAATATGCACAAAAATGCTTGCATGCATAATGAATAGAAAAAAAGAAACTGCCTCTAATTGCTCTTCATCAAGAAAAGAAACTGCTACTGTTGCCTGAGGATATATTCGAGAGAGATTCTTTTCACCTTTTTTTTCCCTCTGAATCCAGACATATTTGTTTTGGTTTTGACTCTGGAGGAAAGTCTTGTCCATTTGCTGAAGAGTAAAATTTGCAGGATCGTTTGTTTTTTCAACGTGTGAAAAATTGTGTGAGGAATCGGAGCCTTTGAATTTTGGTTCTGAGTCAGTAAATTATTTAATGATAAAACTACTACAAATGTTTTTTTTTTTTCTTGTCCGCTGGCTTTCTTGCATTTGCACTTGAAGAGGAGAGAGGGACAGGCCAGCCGTGTGGATTTGACTTTTGGAGGTGCCAAGTACAGACTGTTAAAAAGGAAAAGTCGTTCTCCCCCCCATGCCTCCTTCCCTTTCCCTCTGCCTTTTCTACTGTCTGCCTTGTGTGTCTGTTGAAATGAAGCGTACAGTCACGCAAAGACTAGTAATGACTAGCGCTACGCTACGCTACAGCACAGCACAGCGATGAGAGGGAAAGTCGCACAGTACACACTACAGGTGCTGAGCCCCTTTCCTGGTTTGTTACTTTTCTTTTTCTTTTATTTCTTTACTTTTTTTTTTTCCTTTGTAGCATTTTGTTTTTCATCCGTTTGGAACTGCTCAAATCTCTGGCGTCCCATGCAGACAGAGAGGAAATGACACAGATGAATATGGCTTTTACAGGGAGCTTAATGCCTTCTCTCTCAAGTACAAACAGCACCCTACGTGCGTATGTACCACATGTGTTTTGTTATTAGCCTGAAGCTCAATTCTCAGCATAAAACAAAGAGGAAACCAACTTTCAGAGCACATCAAGGGAACGATTGGAGCCCACATGTCAACTGTGTTGATGCACTTTCATTATGACATGGCAGCGATGGTGCAGTGTTTGACTGCGTACCAGGGTTAACAACTTCCTTTTATGAACAGAAGTCACGAGGGTTGATATCAAAAGCAGCTGGTCTTTTGCAGCATTTGTTTGCTGACGTTTTATCGTTTCCAGATTTTATAGATTGGTCCAGAAAAGAATGGAATGCATTTCAAACACCTAAAAAAATGATGTATTTTCAACATATGTATATTTTTGCCAAATTTGTTCAGAATTGGACAATTAATGCATTTATTGCCTGTCACCTTTATTTGAAGCGCTTTTCTTGCATGCCACTCACATGTTAATCATCAGATTTTGTGCCATTTGATGGACTGAGTGGTAATGTCATGTTTTAACATGCACATCTAGTGTATGGTGATATATTTGGGGGGCAGTCTGCTTTCTTCACATGGAGCACAGGGTGTTTTGTTGCACTAGGACTTGAAAACGTTTACATGGGTATTTGTGAGAGCTTCAGTCAAACACACAGGGCAAGGTTTTGTTTTCTTTGTTTTGTTTTGTTTTGGGTGGGCTGAAAAAAAGGAGCATGGTCAAGTGAATGTACGTACGCTCTAGGACTGCTCTACTTCACAGTAACCTCCCCCCCTCCACACACACACACACAGACACACACACACTGACCAGTGCCCCATATACACTCTAATGGATGAAGTGGGTTTTAAGAGAAGGTGCTCTCGCCAAAGGGTTTGGGCATCGGACACAGACGGCCTCCCTTTGTGCCGTCTATACTATGGAGTCTCAGTGGTTCTGACTGATACCAGAACCGGGAAATGGTCCAACTCAGCTTCAGAGTCCACAATGATGTAGGGCTGTTCTGTTCTGTACTGTAATTTCAGAAAGGCAAAGAAAGGATCTTCCATTGCCATGGAACACTGCATAACGACCTCTAATTGGGACTGGTGGCAAAGTTTTCAGTGACTGTGTGTGTGTGTGCGTATGTGTGTACTCTGAAATAATGAATCCGAACAGTAACATCATTATGCTTCTCTGCTGGGGTCTCCAGGAAGACCATTAACTTTGCATGCAGTGTCGATTTGCTGGTCATAAGTCATTCTTCTGATTTCCATATTTTTTTGTATTTTTTCGTTGTTGCTGTTATCGTTGGTGTCTTCAGTTTGATTCTGTACATGCTTTCCCATAAAACCTAGTGCAACACAAGACTGTTTATTGTTAAAAAAAAAGAAACAAGAAAACACAGAGGCAGAAAATTGAATTCTTCACATTAAGACAGAAACCCTGTCGCTTGTGTAGACAAAGGGTTTGGATCAGTGCCTTATTCAAGAGGATGGTTGAATTCTTGGGTTTGCACATGGACTTGCTTATAGCATTGCAATCTAAGGCTCAAACGTATTTCAAATTCTGTTTCGCATGATGCCAGCGGAACTTCCTTCACCTCATCCTGGACAGGTCTGTCCTGATGGGCATGCAGATTCTCTCAAGGTCAGATGATGGTTGCTGCTTGCTCCTCTCTACAGAAGACAGCACTGTTCTGCCTATGCTTATAGAAACAAGTAGTGAAAAAGACCTGTACGATAACCTCCTACGATGTAACCTCCTACAGTCATCCATTTTGTTATCTTCCGTTGTAGTGATTGATGTGTCAATTCATGTGAAAACCATATGTTCTGTTTCATTTCCTTGAACGGACTTGTACAGATGTAGAGACAACAGAGTTAACACTCGCCAGTATTTATAACAAATGGTCACTAGATTAAGGATTTCAAAGATGACATGTTTCTTGTAGATAATTAATCACAACCTGAAATAATTGACTGAATTTCTTTTCTTTCATATACAGTAGACCACGCAGTAAACCATGCAGTCACTGAACTATACATTTCGACCATTTATCAGTTCAATCCAACTGGCCGCCCATATATTCAGCAAAAAGACTGATCCACTGTTATCTTCCCAGTCTTATGTCAAAGGGTCAGTCTCAAGTACTTTGCTCTGTAGTTCTACATAGGTTCGCCAGCAAAGTCTTACTACTGACCAAAGAACAGGTCACCTCTGACTTTTTTCGACTTTTTTCCTTGAGAGGAGTATGACACACTGATAATCCCTTGCCTTTTTTCTGCCTCACAGGAGAACAAATGCATGCTTACAGTGAGATCAAGTGGAAATTAATTACATATTCATTTCTCCCTTTCACGTCACATGTTTTAGAAAGACATTACCCTGTCATTGCTTCATTTTAACAAACCAAATCATTTGTTGTATTTTTTTGTATTTTTCTTTTTAATGCCACATACTTTTGTATGTGTGTTTATGTGTTTTCACCCAGTCAGCCACATCATGTCAAACCCCAAGCAATTCTTTTCTGAGAATGCGAGAGCTCTGAAATAATGTGAAGTTGCACTAGAAGCTGAGCTTGAACTCAGAGAATGTCAAGGCTAGCACGGAGAAAGGTTGAGCTCTATATGTGATAGCCTCTGTATCCAGTATGCGCCACGCTAATTTATTGACATTTATGTGGTTGCAGCTTTTTCGTTAAAAAAAAACATAGACCTTTGGTCTCTAAAGATCAGCACTACTTGCTAATGTAATTGCTTTTGCACAATGTCAAGGCTAGCGATTAGATCTTGACAGAAACCTGCTAACAGGTTTAAGAGGAGGCACACAAGGGCTGGTTTAGCCTCTGTCACCTCTAGTAGTAATGTATGTAACTGTGCATGTGTGCCGTGCGCTGTTGATGTACAAGCCACCTTACCAAATTGCTTTCACTGTAGATGCAATACCAAACCTCTGTCAAAGTAAACAGAGCTATGGCTGTGGAAGGCTGTGTCTTGCCAATGTCTCACCTGGCTCAAGGTCACTAAGGTCATGCACACAATCTGGTGTAGTGGCTTTGGTTGACAAAACTTCCCCAAAGTTCCTCTAGTAATAGGCCTATGCAGAGGGATGCTATTTTAAGGACTGTCTGCGTCATTCATTTCTGTGTTGTTTCATATAATGGTAAAATATAGGCCTTCTAGAATCAAAACCAAAATTCTGACTACGATGAATTATTGGTTTATTTGCCCATCTGTGCAATGACCCTGAGCACAAAATGACTAATTCTGTCTCAACTTATTTGGAATTATGTAAAATTGGAGGTTTTAATGATGATAATATATGTTAAGTCAAACTACATTCAGTGAACTGCACTAAATGTTGAGTGTCTTTGTTCTAAGAAATTATGCCAGCACTTTAAAATAAAAAAGAGGAATGATGAGTATATCCTTCAGAAGTTTTGTATACGTGTGAAAGTTGTAGGGGTGGTGGAGAGCAAACTTTCAAAGCCATGTGTTCAGAGCGCTGACAATCACAAGGAAAGGCTGATGGTGTGCCAGGGATGGCTATATAGCTCCTGTGAATTCTGCCTTCTAGCTTTGCTTAGTTTTATGTGTGCTAGTCCAGACAGATGGCTTGTTGTTGTTGTGCCAACTTCGGTCCTCGAGGTTACCGGGGCAACTGACTGCAAACCACTCTTTCAGTGTTTAGTCTGAGGAGGGTTGTGGTTGAGGGGCATGATGTGAGAAGCTGATCGATTGGTGTCAGACTCCACAAAAAAAAAGTTGAACCTTGAGGATTGAGCCATGCTTCGCCCCCAAGGGCTGTAACCATGCAAACTTGGAAGTGAGTGTTTCTGTGTAAAATAATGATTTAAAAATAAAACAAATGAAACAAAACAAACAAAAAAAAAAAACACAACTAATGGAGCGCCACACTTCCTAATTATATATGTATATGTAAGTGTTCTATATGCGCCTTTTGACTTAAGCAACAAAATTTAAGCCTAATGCAAAATGCCAATTTTGATGTTACAAAATAAATGACTTCATTGAACTGTTCATGTTTTCCCTCTTCCACCAAATTCAGTTTGGATTGACATTGTGTAGTTTATTGAGTAACTGATTTCTTTTCAGATGCAGTACTGCTTTCTAATAAAACTCCTTACTTCACCATTTCATGTTCATGTCCTCTCTTAGTGTGTGTGCGTGTGTGGCTTACATAGAAATATTAGGCTGGTCTTTCTTTTAGCCCACAGGGATACAGTGAAAGTATAGACCAATATAAATGAGACATAGACTTACAAATAATCAAAAAGAATTATTGTCTGTGACAGTGAGGCCAAATGTCTACAAAGGGCCTGTATCAAACTGCCCATTATTATTGTTATTATTATTATAGTAATAATAATACCGCGCAGTGTCATCAACTGTCTCTGTTATTAATAAGATAAACTACCAAAATCCTGCTCTTCAAGATCAGTCTGAAGTTTGACACACTCTGCGAGTGATTGTTCTGGTCCTAACTTGTCTGCGTCATTTCCGAAACAGAAGCGCGGTATGGGTGCATGACAGATAGTCCCACCACAAGTACTTCTCTCACTTAATCACACAATAGTTGGAATTTGTCTTCATCTGTGAATTTTTGGCACCGAGGTGCCAACTGTTGCTTTGAGGTTAGATGGGTGACGACCTCGACTCTTTCCCCGAGAGGGAAATGAAGGTGAGTGTGCGTTTAGACTGTCATGATGACACGTTAGCTTAACGCTAACGTTAGTAGTTGTAATTCCAGGAAAGTTGATCGTTCTGGACATGTGTATCGACTGTCATTTGCAGACATTTAGTAGAAGATGTATTGACAACATAGTTTATAGGTTTGTATTATTTGACTTAGGTGCAGTTTATTCCATAAACGCTCTTTATTTGCGACAGGTAGCTAACAGGCAGCTAATGTTTGCTAGCAATGCTGCTAGTTCACTTAACTGTACCCACTAATCTGACTGTACCAGACTGCCTCATAGGTTATATCTATGAGGCAGTATGATCACAGCTAAATTGTAATCTGTCTTGTAATGACTTACCTTCGTTGTGCTAAACGGGTATGTAAAACTAGTGTAGGAGTTTCGAAATCCATGTGCTCTGATTGTTTTGTTAGCCGGTTGTTCATCTGTGTGATGTTGGAAAGTTCCCCGCCGCTTAACTTTCGCGAGTCATGTCAGATTTGCCTGTATGGTACACATTTCCCCATCCTGTGCTGGTTATTGATACCAACATTGGTAAGACGCCTGTGCTGTGTGAGACAGGTTGATAAGGTTTAAGTTAACCAATACCATTGCTTAATCTATATTCCACAATGCAGGATTTTCAGTTCCGTCAGATGAAGAAAATTCGTGTCTTTGACGCGCCAGAGGATTTACCAAAAGACAGGTCCAGTTTGTTGGCAGTCTCAAACAAGTATGGCCTGACTTTTGTGGGGCTTGACAGAACACTGAAAGTTTTCTTTACAAAGGATATCATTGCAGCCGTCAAGGATGGGGGCAACCCAAATGAAATTGGTAAGTTACCTTATCCGATAGTGTGACCCAAACCATAGTTGAAACTGAAACTCATGAGACACTTGTGCAAGTAGGCTATCACATTTGCATCATCTCCCAATAAAAACTTCCTTCCTTCCTACCTACCTACCTACCTTACTACCGATTGCAAATACAAATACTGTGTGTTGTCTGGACATTCTGTTCTGCTGTATCTAAATAGAATGTAGCCTATTTAAATAATCAGCTAAATCTAGAGTAGCTTATGCACAGAAAACCACACTCTGAATGGCCTTAATTTATTATTTGTCTTAACTAAATTTGAGCATCTTGGTCGACTTTTTTTGCACTCTCCTTTCTCCTCCTTTTCCCCCTTCCGCATATCCAATCTCTTTCTCCATCTTTCTCTGGTCTGCAGTGGAGGGGGTGAAGTCTCTGGATGTGCCTGTGGAGTTGCCCCTGCATCACCTTGCTTTGAGCTGTGACGAGCTCACCCTGTCCGCATGCGGGATGTCCGACGAGGCAGGGCTCTCCATGTCCTTCTATGATATCCGCACCTTTCTCAACAAGGTAACACTACCAGATGTGTAGAATAAGCTTTTCACTACAGCAGTATATGGCTGTAGTAGGTCATAGGTAGTCAGGAATGTTGCCTCGCGAGATGGTTGAACAGCATTTTTAAACACGGCACCTGACATCACCTCTGCGTGTTTTTTTTTTTTTTCTCTGTAGAAATGTAAGGCAGTGTTTACACATACAGTGTAACATCCAGTAAAATGTGTCTTTGAACTTTCTGTTATTTTTTCCCTCAGGCCCGGCAAGAAAAGCTTCCGTTCGCGTCTTTGCGGCCAGGCAGTGACGCAGGCACCTTGGTGCAGGACCTGAAGTGGAATCCTGTGCAGGCGTCCGTGCTGGCCGCCTGTCTCTCAGACGGCAGCATGATGGTTTTGGAGGTCACTGGCGAGGTCAAGGTGTCTGCCCAGCTCCCTGCCGCTGTGGGCATCACCTGCGGTAAGGATTGACTTTTGGCCTTTTGACGTTCACAGCAATTTTTTAAATTTTAACATACCTCTGGTCTCCTCTCCTCATGCCCTCAATCCCCACTGAAGCCTAGTGCAGCGAAAGCTTATTAAAATATATATCATACATACATGCATAATGTCATTTTGTCATACCAAATATGTGATGTTATGATGTCAGTAACCAAAGAAATCAGTACAGCCACCGAACAGATCTGCCTTAAGAGCAGACCTGATGTTTCCTCATGTTTTGAATGCATGCTCACTGTTTACATTCATAAGCTGTAATCAGGTGAGAAGTGGGGTAACGTCCTTGGAGGTGTCCCAATACATGGAATTAATGGACTTGGTGGAGGCAGCTTTGCGTGGTGTCGTGGAGTTCTTTGCACCCACCTCGTCCATTAATTTGGTGTATCAGGACACCTTAGTGGCTGGTATCCCTTACTTAATTGAGTGTCTTGTGTGTTTCTGTATAGTGTGCTGGAGCCCCAAAGGAAAGCAGGTGGCAGCAGGGAAGCAAGATGCCACAGTCATTCAGTACACACCAGTGAGTTCAAACACACACACACACACACACACACACACACACACACACACACACACACGTACTTGTAAACAAACATCCAGCACTCACCTGTGAGTCCATACACATACACATAAACACGCACACACACACAAACAGCTTCTCACTGCATTTCACTTATTTTTTTCCTCAAAGGCCCTGCAGGAGAAGAAGGT
>PYXC01001715.1:207500-220000 GCA_015244755.2 Tenualosa ilisha | reverse complement strand
GTCTAGCCCTGGATGGAGAGAGACCACCCATCTTGGGTACGTAGATGTATGCACACACACACACACACACACACACCACACACTCACACACCACACACTCACACACACTCACACTTAGTCGCACAAGCACAACTACTTAACGTGTCACACACATATATACACTAACACACACACACTCTCACACTTAGTTGCACAAGCACAACCACTTAACATGTCACACACACACACACACACACAAAATTCAGATTGTTAGCAATATCAAAGAGGTACAAGATCTCTTTCCTATTAACAGGCAGTTTCAATCTCTCTAAATACATAAATACAAGGAACGAATGGACCAAAAGACATAGGTTGGTTACACACCCCGCAACCCAGGATCCCATAGCACACACTAGTATATACCAGCCATCTTTGCTGTCTCTTAAGAGCTGGTAAGCTTGTCCATTAGCAGAAAGGAAAGTGGATAGGTCTGAGAGAAGGAGCTCGTTATGACAGCTGTCATCCTAATGAATGCTAACTGCTTCTGCACCGTGATCAAATCAATCACGTTTAATAAGTTAGGTTGAGATGATGGCTCCTGACAGCAGGATCTTCTGACTGACCTCGGTTGTCAAAGCCCCTCGAGGTCAAGCGCTCAAGTTAGTTAGAGAGAGTGTGTGTGTGTGTGTGTGTGTGTGTACGTGCGTGTGTGTCAGGTGCAGCTGATTGTCTCATCCATTGATTGTCAAATACAGTAGACAGGGCACATTTGGTTTTAACTGAAACCAGTATAGAGAACTAAATATGTTGGCTAGCTAGCCAAATTTTCAGTGAAGATCTGGGCAGTTGTTGTGTTTACTCCGCATGCTCTGGTTCCAGAAAAAAACAAAACCAAAACAAATATCTGCATGGAGTCTGAATCCAATTATGTCATTCTGGCTGAAGATTAATTTTCTCAGAAAGTGCTGGATCCCATGCTGTTCATGATAATAAGCCACTGGCGTCCCAGCAATCAGGGTTACGCTCCTCAATCAACCTGCAGGGGGCGCAAAAGACTCATCAGTCAGTCGAAATGAGTGGGCAGGCAGCTTTTGAACACACTCATCTCAATGTTTTGATAGCAAACCACTCAAATGGTGTATAGTTTTTAATTAAGACCGTCTACACTCAGTCACATGTCAGCACAATTTATTTATTTAGAAGTGTGAGAATACATGAGTATTTTATTTTTTTATTTTCAGTAGAGAAAATTACAGTATTTTCGTTTTGTCTTTATTTCAGGTGTTGGTGCTGCAGCACCCACTTCACAGAAAGCCCCTGCCAGCACATTCCCTCCCCTCCGTGCCCCGGTCAGCAGCTCTACACCCCCCCCTGCTGCCGCCGCCACCTCATCTGCTCCAGCCCCTGCCCTGGCCCCTGCCCTGGCCCCTGCCCAGCCTCCTGGCCCTGCTGCTGGCTTTGTCCTCGGTTCTGCCCCCGCCCCCACCGCCGCTGCCCCCAGCACCTCCTCCTCCTCGCTCTTCTCCTTGGTCTCCTCAGCCTCCAGCGCTGCCCCTCCCTTCCCCTCCTCTGGCGGCGTCTACTCTTTCATCACTGCCTCCAAGCCGCCCCCCGCCTACAGCGCCACGGGGCCTGCCGCCCCCGCGTTCTCCATCAGCGAGAAGCCCCCCCTGGTGGACGCTGGAGGTTCTGCAGCTGCAGCAGTATCAGCAGCAGTGGCAACAGGTTCTCCTGCCCTGCCACCTGGCTCCACACTGCAGCAGAGGTTTGCCACTGCGTCCCCTCTGACCATTGGCAAAGAGCCGGCAACGCCCGCTGTCAAGCTCAACCTCAACGACAGGTAAAATGAGTCGGAGGTGAATGACCGCTCTAAAGTGATTGGCTGTGAGTGTAAATGTTTGGTGTTGACCAAACCAAATGACATGGCTAGTACCACATACACAGTAATTCAACTTGTAAATGAAACTTAAATAAGCCAGAACACAGCATTCTGTTTAGGTGTGCATTAGTTGTTAGCATGTGCAGCAAATAAGTCTATTGCAAATTGAAAACAAAAAATTGTACTTGGTTCTAGTTTTGGAAGGTCCATCTATTTCTTTAGATACCAGCATCCCTCTCCAGATTGAGACAGAGTCTGTTAATCATCCAGTTACTGAAGACTAAAGTAACAATATCATAGCTTCAGCTAACAGGTAATTGCAGTACTATAATAGAAAAGAGCTCTTTAAGACTATTTGGCGGTTAAGGAGTTCTGGGCGTGTCATGTTTTGAAAGACCACAGTGGTGAGAGGAATGTGGGAGAGAAGCCCATTATATAGAGTCGGAGGTCCATTGCGCTACTTTGTCTTAACTAGACACATTCTATACAGCCTTTACATTCAGTCTGTGCAGTATGCAAGATAGAAAGCCATGAAAATAAGTGTCTGTCGCTCTCTTTCAATTCTTTTTATTGGTAATTGTCAGATTACTCTGTGTGTGTGTGTGTGTGTGTGTGTGTGTGTGTGTGTGTGTGTGTGTGTGTGTGTGTGTGTGTGTGTGTGTGTTTATGCGTATGAGTCATGGTGGATAAAATAATGAGATTGTTGCAAAGAAGCAGCCCCTTAAGCCATTTTCATTACCAGTCTGTCTGGAGCATTTTTAAACACAAAAGTGGTATGCGTGTGTGTGTGTGTGTGTGTAAATGGTGATTTGCTGAACAAAGGGTCCTTTCTGTCTCCTCCAGTAATGCAAAGCTGAAATGCCAAATGAATGACTGATGCTATCAGCTGATTGTCGCATCTGTTGAAGGTTATGGACTGTCATAAACCTTTTGTCTTTCTGTATTCTCTGGGGGCGTGTGTGTTCGTGTGTGTGTGTGTGTGTGTGTGTGTGTGTATATGTTTGTTTGCGCATGTTCAGATTTTCATCACTGGAGACACCTGGTCCCTTCTCTTTCGCCTCTCCTATCCCAAAACCCAAACTTGCTCAGCCTGAGGCCAGTGTTGCCCCAGGAGCTCCACTAACACTCAACCCCAAAGCGGCTGCACCAGGTAACACACACACACTACGTATACATACTCATACACACCATGCGTATGCTTGCTGTGTGTATATACACATTCACACATACCAGCAGCAGCAGATAGAACACAGCAGCAGCAGATAGAACACAAACCAGATACGACACCATTAGACTCGCGTGCACACACACACTGACACTCACACACACAAACACACATCATCACAACAAGCAACCCAGTTGCAAGTTTATGTATAATAAAAGTTACAAATGCACACTGGAGAGGGTTCATTTGAACTTGACAAACATTTGACTTGCTTTTTTTTGTGTGTGTGTGTGTGTGTGTGAAGCAGCCATGCGGCCAGTTCAGACTAGCACTGCTATTCCAACCCCAACGAAAGTAGTCCAGCCATCAGCTCCTCAATCCCAGACCAGCACACCTGCACAGGTATGTGTTTGTTTGATCTTTGATCTAGTGAAGTTATTTGTTAGGGAATTCTGCATGAAACTTAACTCTGCCTTCCACTATTCTTCTGTACACTCTCTCTCTCTTTTTTTTCTCACTCTCTCTCTCTCTCTGTCTCACACACACACTCTCACACGCACACACACACACACTCTCTCACTCTCACTCTATCTCTCTTTCTCTTTCATTCTGTCTCTTATTTTCTCAATCTCTCATTGTCTCTTTATATTTATACCCTCCTCTATCTACACTCCCTTTCTGTGTGTGTGTCTCCCTTGTCCTCGTGTGTGTGTGTGTGTGTGTGTGTGTGTGTGTGCGCGCTTGTGTATGTCGGCATCCCCCATCCTCTTTGGTGTGTGTGTGTGTTCAGGCTTCTGTCTCTGTGAAGGCTCTGGAGAAGCAGTTGCAGCAGAGAAAAGACTCAGACCCTGTCATGGCAGGCATCTTGGAGGAGGTAAGCCACTACACACACATATTCTTATTTTTACGCACATAGCACTCACATACTTGTATTCGAATGCAGAAATACATAGGCACACACACACATGCACACACACGCACACAGACTGCTGTAAAATGCTGCATCACACCAGAGGTTTGATTCAGTTTTTCAAGATATCATTTTGTAGTGGACTGAGGGGCTGATTGATCAGCTGTATTACCTTTTTTGTCTTTTGCAAAGACTGTCGTAAAGACTTTTGCAAAGCTCTTTTGTCAGTCTCATCGTAATGCTGTGCAATCAGAGAGTGCTTGCGGTGTGTGTGCGCATGTACTCAGCTGTGTGTGTGTGTGTGTGTATGTAGACTCACGAGTGAGTGCTGGATGTTTGTTTACAAATGTGTGTGTGTGTGTGTGAGTGAGTGAACTCACTGAATGACTGTAGCGTCTTGCCACCTGCTTTCCTTTGGGGCTCCAGCACACTATACAGAAACACACAAGACACTCAATTAAGTAAGGGATACCAGCCACCAAGGTGTCCTGATACACCAAATTAATGGACGAGGTGGGTGCAAAGAACTCCACGACACCACGCAAAGCTGCCTCCACCAAGTCCATTAATTCCATGTACTGGGACACCTCCAAGGACGTTACCCCACTTCTCACCTGATTACGGCTTATGGGTGCAAACAGTGAGCATGCATTCAGAACATGAGGAAACATCAGGTCTGGCCTTTAAAAAAGGCTGATCTATTCGGTCACTGTATTATTTTCTTTTGTTACTGACAACAATGAGCTGATGGTGATAACAGCTGATTCCATTGCTGCTTGCGAGTTCAACCTTCATTTACTGTGGTTGTTATAGTTTCAATTCAAAAGAGCATTGGTTTGAACGGTGATTCGTTTTTTCCCCTACCAAATCTTCTTCATAGATGTTCCATTATAGAATGCACCCTGTCAGCCAATCAGAGATTTTGTGTGTGTGTGTGTGTGTGTGTATCCTGTAGATTGCCCACTTCCAGAAGGAGCTGGATGAGCTGAAGACACGAAGCAGCAGGACCGACTACAAAGTGGGGAGCCCAGAGGAGATGAGGGAGCTCAGGAAGGAGTCTGAGGACTTGCACATCTTCACTCTGGAGATCAAAGAGACAACAGAGGTACTGCACACACACACACCTAATAAAAGGATTCACATGTGAAGTCTGAAGAGTTCTATATTATTGACTACTGTGTGTGTGTGTGTGTGTGTGTGTGTGTGTGTGTGTGTGTGTGTGTGTGTGTGTGTGTGTGTGTGTGTGTGTGTGTGTGTGTGTGTGTGTGTGTGTCCTCCAGTCACTCCATGGAGATATAAGCACACTGAAGACCACTCTGCTTGAGGGCTTTGCTGGGGCTGAGGATGCCAAGGCCCACTGTGAGCTCAACAATGACCCCAACTACTTACAACTGCTCTACAAGAAACCTCTCGACCCTCGCAGAGAGGAACAGCTCAAGGTGAGCACATTAGTGTGTGTGTGTGTCAGAGTGTTTTTTACCAGGTTATTCCCATATTTTAGACCCATCTTTCCCATCAAGTAATTTCTCCCGGGAATCTCTTGTAATTTACGAGACCCAAATTTCTGTTGCGGCAAACAGGCAACCACCACCTGATGCTCTCTCTGCACGTCCTGCAGAAGCGGGAAGTTGAAAGCTAACGTTACTGTCGTTAGATGTGGCTTATTTACAGTTGATCAAATCTCCCACATTGTGCTCGTTAAGTGTTGGCAGATATGGCTCATGTGTGAGGCGCTATTTACAGTGGATGCTTAGAGGGATGAAACAAGTGTCCATGCGTGTGAATATGCATGTGATGTCCACGTACAGTTTGTGAAGCACTAAATGTGAGTGCGTGAAATATGTGTGTACTAGGCTGCGTGTGTGTGTGCGGGCCCATATATATTTGAGAAGCAGTTTGAAAAGGCTGTGTGTGTGTGTGTATGTATATTGTGTTTTTTCAGGAGATTCGCCGGCTTTATCAGTATGTGAAGTTTGCGGTGGAGGACGTAAACGATGTGCTGGATGTGGAGTGGGAGAAACACCTGGAGAACCGAAAGAAACAGAAGTAAGAGAACCCAGAGACACAGACCTCTGGTGTCTGTGTGTGTCCGTGTGTAGATGTGTGTGTCTGTGGCTGCACTGCTTTTATGGGTGTGTTTCTGTGGAATAGTGCATATGTAAGCATTTGCATGTGGTGATATTTGCTGGTATGTCTGTGTTTTATCAGTGTATTTTTATGCATTAGATGTGTGACTTAGTTGAACTTGTATGTCTATGTTTTTATTGGATATGTCTCTTTGTTAAGTTTTGATTTCTGTGCTGTGTAAGTGTGTGTCCGTGTCCGTGTCCTTGTCCTTGTGTGTGTGTGTGTGTGTGTGTGTGTGTGTGTGTGTGTGTGTGTGTGTGTGTGTGTGTGTGTGTGTGTGTGTGTGTGTGTGTGTGTGTGTGTCTTTAACCCTGTTTTTTTCCCTTCTCTCTGTATTGAGCAGACACATGGTGGTCCCGGAGCGCCACGTGCTGTTTAACGCTCTGGCCAACAACCTGGAGATTATCACACAGCAGAAGCTGAAGCTGGACCAGCTGCTGAAAGACCTGCAGAGCTTACGCCTCTACAGCAAGAAGGCCGCCTGGACCGCACCCAGCCTGCCTCCCAGCACGCCTTCTGAGCAGAGGTACAGCAGCCTGGCCTCACTGCACCCTGAGCAACCCATGGTCACAGAGCAATGAATGCAGCCATTAAATGTGATGCCGTTTAAAGGTGCACCAGGCAACATTTTATGCGGTTTTTAGTTTAATTTAACAGCTTCGTAGTCACTTTGATGGTTAAATCGGCCGCCTCTGGTGCTATTTGTACTACAGAACTTGCAGTTTGACAAACGGCGAGCCGACGTCAAGTGAAACCGAAACTAAATGAAATCAAAATCGCATTAGTTACCTTGTCAGTCAGCATAACTCTTCGATAGCAATCAAAATGTCCACATGTATTGCCGAGGACCTGCAATGTGTTTGTTTGTTTTTTTTTTTTGTTTGTTTGTTTTTTTCTTTAACTAATTGCAAGGTTGCCTGGTATGCCTGTACTTGTCAAAATTCTTCTGTTAAATAGCAAAACAATCCTTAGCGACAGAGAAAATAGGAATACTGTTGGGTGGCCAATAAACAATAAACACAAAACAAAAGATTAAATATATAAGAAAACTTTTAAAAAGTATGATAAAGTATACTGAAAGTAAACAAACTTTTTTTCTATCATGGACACTCAAATTACTTGGGAAAAATATTGCACATATAGGTGTTGTTTTAGGTTTGCGTTAAGAGTATTGCTTTCCTGTGTCACTGACTCTTCTCCATTCATTGTTTCAGTCTTGATAAAGAGCTGGAGGGGCTGAAAGATGCACTACTCAAAGCCAGCCTGGAAACATCCCCCAAGACCACCGCCAAATCTCCAGGTATGGCGTCTGTGAACTCACACACCCAGTTCACTTGGCAAGGCCTATTACTTTCTATTGTATTCCTTACTGTGTTTAAATGATGCAGTGTTTCCTGATGGATAGGTCATTGTGCTTTAACTCTTGTGTCTCATGTCATTCCTCAAGCCAAAATGACTCCAGCTAAGCAGTTCCAACTGAGGAACTTCCTTTCTAAGCGCCAGACACCGCACATCAGGTCTACAGCTCCAGGTATACACATACACACACACACGTACGCACACATGCACTCACACAAAAATCACTGCCTCTACACAATAGTTGCCAAAGCTATTGAATTTCACTGAATTTCAGAATTCGTTCCATCTTCAAAACCGACTACACACCCTGAACACACAAGGTACCTCTAAGGTTGGGCAGAGTATGGGCCTGCACTATGCAGTGTATAAACCCTGAATTCAGAACCCTCAAGGATTTAAAGGAGATATATGTAAGACCGCTCCCTCTAGTGTTTCACGCTGGCATTGCAGCCTCAATCAAAACGAGCTTCTCACGGGTTGCAAGGTTAAGGAGCATAGGCTATTAAACTACTTGAAATACTTTTTCATGTCATGTTTCAGTGATACAATGATGACAAACGTTTGTATAACTATGCCTTGGCTTTCTGAACAAGCCTATGCAAGACTAGATCAGGATACTCACACTACCAAAAGCCAAAGCATGCCTACTGCAGCAGTTCATTTCAAACTTTCTGGCTTCCATCACAATTAGTTAATTGGCTGTAAGAGCAGGCTGTCCCTCTTAAGTAGCCTAATGTGAGCCACCTAGCAGTCAAAGCAAAACCTCAGCTGGTGATCTCCTTCATATCCCTGAGCTATCGTGCACTTTGCTGGATCAGAATCTGTCTATTGCGGAGTACCATGATGATGGTTGACTGCATCATTCCTTCAGTTGTTTAGGTCTACATGCACAGCATAACCTAAGTTACTCCAAATATTCCTGGCCGAAATTGTAAGCATTCGTGTTGCATTGGGTTATATAGCTTAAACTCATTCTGATTGGCATAGAGCCTATTCCGAATATTTGGTTTCTAAAACCCCAAACATTCACAGCAAAGTGTCTGTATTAGACACAATGTACCTCAGATCATGATTTTTTTCAAATCTGCACATATTCAGTAGGCTATCTGAGAAGTTGTCGAGTGATGATTGCATGCATTTGGAAGCTGAGGGGCACAAACTGTCTTCGGACGATCTTATAACCCCTTTTAATCATTTTGGGCATAAATGTGCAAATTTTATTTCTGCGGTCTGCAGCTGTGAACTTGCCTGTCCTCCCACAATATCTTACAGCTCAACTTGTAATTGATTCACATTTACACAATAGGTTTTAGGCCTATATTGCAGTTATCCAGGTAGCCCACACTATTCAGAACAGCCTAATGAGCTTGTAGGCTAAACCAGAATATTCCCATATCAAACCCCTTTTTGTCATCTTGCTTTAAGCAAAACATTGACCTTATTCCAAATAGCCTATGTTGTGCATGTAAGTGAATAGACCGCTTGCAAATTAGTTACCCTACCCTATGAAACGTCTGCAATGTTTTGTTTAGGCAACAGAAGTTTTTCCCTAGCAAATCGGCACTGCTCAGGTTATTTTCTACAGACCTATCAGTGTTAACTGCATAGCCTACCTTAGCTAACAATTCCATAAATAAAAGCCAACTTCTCCAGTGATCCATGGCTGCCTCCTATTCCAGGCGCTAGGCATTTGCCGTTACTGGCAACCCATTTTCTAGCGGTGTGATTGGTAGGTGGCCCAACGACCCAAAACAAAAACACAAAACACAGACAGGACTTGTGGGCTGCAAATGGCAATATTAGCAGTGGATTTACAGGCTGAAGTGTTGTTGTCAGTGAAGTTATTTCAATTCATTATTATTGAGGTTATTAAGTTATTTCTTACATATGGCTCCTTTAATTTAACCTTAAATTGTTCTAGGGGAGACTGGCCCTGAAGTAAATGACAATTGACAACTGCTGGTTTGCCGTTTCTTCTTTAAGTCTTTTAGGGTTCAGGGCTTAGGGGCAATGTTGGGATTCAGCCCCTTGATATCCTCCACATGATTTCCTTATTTGTACCCCTCTCTCCCTTCTGCAGCCAACCTCTCCCGCTCGGCCTTCCTCTCCCCTAAGTACTACGAGGACCTGGATGACGTCAGCTCCACTTCCTCTCTGTCGCAGGCTCTGGAGGTAGAAGAGCCAGGAACACTAGTAGTGGAAGAAGAGGATGAGGAGGTGGTGGCTCCTCTTCCCCCGATGCACTCTGTGGCGGCCCCCACCATACCCCGGCACCCCACCGTGGTCCGCACCCCCTCCATCCAGCCCGGCTTCACCCTACAGTCCACCCCTTTTGGCAAGGCCAGCCCAGCGCTAGGACTGGGTTCGGTCATCAGCCCTGGTATGACACAGGACACACACATACACACAACTCTGTCTTTCTCAGTCACACACACAAACACATAGTCATAGGCATTTGTCACCTGGCAGATTTTAATTTTAATTAAAGATTTTAATAGGTTTTAATTTTAAGATTTAGATTTAATTTAGCTAATGTTAATTGATGGGGGCATAGGACAGTCGCAAGCTAATGCTAACTGATGGGAGCAGGGGAAAAAAAACTGAAAATAAAATTCCTTTTGCCCCCATCAGTCAGTGCTAATGTTTTGCAAATTCAGTCTATGTTGCACCAAATTCTCGCTCTCAGCAACGATAGCTCTCAACATCGTCAAACAACCAAGTTCAGCAGCCGCAACATTTTGAAACGTTTTGCTACAGTTCCCATTAATTCCTATGGGTGATGTTTGTTATCTTAAATTTGAGGAAGGGCTATTGATTGATTTCACTCCTCCTCTTCCAACCTCTGTATCTCCAGTCCCAACTAATAAGATTAATCTGGGTGGTCCCGAGAGCACAGCTTTGGCCACCAAGACTGTCAAACACGGAGCCCCGCCTACTGAGAAAACCACACCTGTCACCATCCCCGCCCAACAGGCTGCCGCGAACGCCGCCCTGCGGAGGCAGATGGCCAATCAGAAGCCTGGTACGTATCGGAGGACAGGTCAATGTAGATGGAGCTAGGTACTATATGTTGGTGCTATGCTAAAGCAGTACTATTGTAGTCATGTGTAGCTACCTGTCCTAGAGACACTCTCTAACATAGATTCTAACAGTCTTTTACACTTGTTAAATTATATGCCTTGTTATACTTTCTATATGCTTTCGGTGGTCTGTACTTTAGGATACATAGTGTGCTCAACCAACCACAAGGTGGAGACAGAGTACACACAAGACACAGTCACACAGTGAAATAGTGGAAAGGTTTTTTTTTTTTTCCATCCCCCGTTTTGCACTTAAGTAATGGTTAAATAATAACTTATTGTTTAATAATCAGCAATTGTAAGAGGATGTGTTTATCACAAAAAGCTTCATGGAGCACTAGTGGGGTTTCTACATTTGTGTTATTGCTTTCTGACCTAAACCATTAATTCATTTTTGAGGGTTATGGAGCATAAGTGCTATTTATAAATGTTTGACCAGGTGAAATGTCTCAGACAGCTGCTTGGTTTGTTCAGTAGTTACTAAAAATTATTTCCACAGACATGGGCACTTGTTTATGTATTTGGTGAACAACCAGCGTTTGACTCACATGAACATTTATATCTTTTCTTCTCTCAGCCATCCAAAAGCTACGCCTCAGTTGTAAAGAAGTTATTTGACACATTTCTGTGACATTCAGCATCTCTGCCCTTATGTGTGTTTGTGTGTGTGTGTGTGTGTGTGTGTGTGTGTGTGCGTGCGTGCGTGCGTGTATGTGTGTGTGTTCAGTCATGATGTGTGGACATGAAGATGTTGCCAGTAGAGAAGCTGTAAATTAATTCATAAATTCATATGATGTGTTTGACATCGCCATCTCCATTAGGGCAACCTGTACTTATGTCAAGTCAAGTCAAGTCAAATCACTTTATTTATATACCACATTTCAAACAGAGTTGATCCAAAGTGCTTTAAAATGAACAAAATAGTGTTTGAGAGAATGTTTAAAAGTTTAAAATGTTATGTTTAAACTGTTCAGAATGCGATACCGAGATTAAAAATGTTATGACTTCGATGTTGAAAATAATATAATACAGAAGAGTAGAAAATTGTCCTTTGGTGAATATTGGTGCTCTCGCTAAAGATGCTCTCACATATAGCGTAGCCTAATAATCAGTTAACCAGTCTTTGGAACTTCTGTGATTCATGTTCGGTAAGTCTAAAAGTGTCTATATGTGCTCAGCGCTGCGGTTAAAAAAAAATAGTCTGGCCCTCGAAACAAGTTATAAAACTGATGTGGCCCTTGATGTCAAAAAGATTCCCCACCGCTGGTCTAAATAGACAAAAAGAAACTAGACAATGTAGTTTCTTAGAACTGAAAATTGTCTGAAAACTTCCGAACAGTATGAAAAAGTAGATCTCCACAAACATACTGGCAGCTGGATGGAGAGTTGCCATTGGCATGGACAGTTGCATCCCAAATTTAAGTTCAGAGGAAATGTGTGTCACCAGCATTCGCCTCTGTTCCACAAATGTAAAGAAACCTCTTGTGATGGACTTGCAGCAAATGACAATATCCTATTTCGCATGTGTTTGTGTGTGTGCTGCTATAGTGGGAACGTCTCTGACCGAATCAACTCTGAAGACGGTGCCTCAGGTGGTGAACGTACAGGAGCTAAAAGACAAGGGCCCAACCATGCCTGTCTCCACGGTGATCAGGTGAGCCTTCCCTCCTTCTGTCTGGCTGATTAGCAGCTCCAGTGTCAGATGAGAGGCTGCCTCACAGCAGATGCTTGGCGGTTAGCAATGAAAGGATACTCGTGTGTGTGTGTGTGTGTGTGTGTGTGTGTGTCTCTGTCTGTCTGTCAGGGTTGGCACCTGCCAATTACTGGCAAAAGATGGAAAAATTATGAACAAGTAAATCTTGTGGTAGTTATAAACTTGCCCATTTATCTGCCAGAGGCTAGAAGACCCACACATTGTAGATAAGTTCATTCCTAACTCTGGTGTGTGTGTGTGTGTGTGTGTGTGTGTGTGTGTGTGTGTGTGTGTGTGTGTGTGTGTGT
>PYXC01001715.1:170000-205000 GCA_015244755.2 Tenualosa ilisha | reverse complement strand
TCCAATCCCCGGAGACACATTCATCAATAGGCCCAATCAGAATGAAAGGGTGGGTTGACGGGTTGACACGCAAGGCCTTGTACAACTGTCATTGTTGGAGAGTTCGAGCCTTTATAGAGTTTTGCTTTGTTGTGTCAATAAAAAAGGATGGAAAAACGAGGCGTTTTATTCATGATGTTAAATACACCATTTCACACACTGGAGGACGATGAGAAGGTGAAAATCAAAACAGAGGGGAGACCAGTTCCAAATATTGACATTGAAAAATCAATTGGTAAGGTCAGTGCCACCACATGGTATCAAAGATACCCATGGCTAACTGCTAGTATTACCACTAGTCGTCTATGCTGGCCTTGCCTGTTGGTAGGGAAATCTCAAACATGGTCTGCGCAGGGATTTAGTGACCTTAAAAATTTGGACAGGGCCACCAAGTGTCACAACAAGTGCAACTACTGTTGGTGCAGCTATTCGCGAAAAATTGCTAGGTAGCGTGCCTGTTGATCAACTTGTGGACGAGGGTGCCCGGTTGCAAGTGGCACAGCACAATGCTAAAGCGTGTCATAATAGGGATACACTGAGGCTTTTGATTGATAATACGGCGTATTTGGGCATGCAGGAGCTGGCATTTAGGGGACTGGATGAAGGGCCAAATTCAGATAACAAGGGCAACTTTAGGGAGTTTGCAGAGCAGTTGGAGTCTTCTGGTGTTTCAAAATCATTTCTGCCACTTTCACAATATTGCAGTGTAAAGCACAAAACACAACTGACATTACCGCAAGGAAACTATACTCATTGCACTGTATGGTATTTCCCATGCTGACATGTGTCCTCAAAAAACAAATTAATTTTATTTAACACAATCCCCCTAAGAGCAAGCACCAAGACACCTTTCTGGTTTTGTAATTCTTTCTCTCTCTCTCAACAATCCACCCATCCCATCTACTCACATTTACCCGCTCATTCACCAACCTGACCACTTTACCCCGTCCTCCCCTATTTTTGTGACCACCAGTCGCCACTGACACACACACGCGCGCACTCAGTGTCCCACATATGCATCCCACATTCAGTCATACAGACACACACAAGTCCTAAACAAAATACAAGGCTTGATCATATTTGAAGTCTACAGCACATGCATGCAATTGACAAGTATTATTCAGATTTACCATCACTTTTCATCCCCCTTTTAGTGGACCATGTAAGTCACAGTTGTATTGCACATGTATTGGCCAGTTGTTTTCAGTGAAGTGTGTAGTTTAGAAACACTCACACACACTGCTGTGGCTGCCATTGATTTGTCATAGAAGCGCTTTGGAGGAGCAGATGTCTCATGGTGTGACTGTGGCACCTACCTATTCTGCCACTGACCCGGAGTTCACGTTTTGGTTGGCACCTGAGTGTTCAAATCAAACCTGCCCAAACATTTGCTCCCAGGGGCAAAATAAGCCAGTCCAGTGCAGACTTAACCAGACAAAATGGCAGGTGTGTGAAGAACCCTCAAGAGGAACCTTCAGTCAGGTGCAATTTGATGCAGCTTTGTTGACCATTTTGCTCTCAGTGCAACTGTAATGGGATTACCCAAAATTCCTTGGCGAGTTCTGCTGCGGCCTCTTTTTGCTTTGTGATGGTGAATATGCCACCTCAGCAGTGCAGAGAGACCTTTAGCCTAGCCTAGCCTAGCTTAGCATAATCGCTTGGCTCTCCAGCACGAGCTTTATGGCTCTCTCTCCTGGAAACCGAGCATTCTGTGGGCATTAATTGTCAGAGACAAACTATGCTTCTGGCATCCAATGGCAAGCTAATCAACCGGCCGTTGTAAATTACAGTGTGCTGGAGAGAGACGCTGGTCGGGTCGAAGTGTGGAATCTTATCTCGCAGCAGGATGCGGCTCACCATAAAGCATACATCACAGGGCCCGTGTGTCTGTGTGTGTCTCTCTGTGTGTGTGTGTGTGTGTGTGTGTGTGTGTGTGTGTGTGTGTGTGTGTGTGTGTGTGTGTGTGTGTGTGTGTGTGTGTGTGTGTGTGTGTGTGTGTGTGTGTGTGTAAGTTGACACGCTCAGCTCTGTCCGCATTGGGCTGGTGGCCAACGCTGCTGCTGTGGTGCTATGATCCATCCCAGAGAGTCTGCTTTACTGGTGAGCTCATCGGATGGGATCCATTTCAGCAGCACAAGCACTCTGCTGAGGATCCCAGAGGCCAGCGCTTCCTGGGTTCAACGGATGCAGCTTTGCCGCGCCCACATCAGTCAAGACCTGATGAGACTATTCCATTGGTCTCATGTTCCACATTTGTCCTTTTTTGTTATCTCTTGTGGTTTGTGCAGCGGTACAGTTTTTATTCCTGTGGAAGAAAGCAGTGTTTCCCACAGACTATGGCGGGTAGGGGGTGGTGAGGTGGTAGGTCGTAGGCAGCATCATTTGTTGTTTATCAGCTTTATATTAAATGTATGCCTCTTCTGAGCGGAACTTCATGCACCTTGTTTGACCAAGCATTCATTCAATCTGAATAGAGGAGCCTGCGGGTCGCCATTGTCTGGGCTAATCTAACCTATGGAAAACACTGGAGAGAAAGCATACAGACAAGTTCCAGCGTCAGAGGAGCAGGTCTAAACAACAAGTATCTCCATCCCTCACCTTTTATGTTGCCTGTAGCAGTAGTTATTAGAATGATTCGATTTTACACAAGGGATGCCCAACCTTTTTCAGCTTGCGAGCTACTTGGTGAAATTATGTGTTTGAAAAGATCAGCCACCACCCCCGCGCAAGTTCTGCACATTCCTCCTTGGTTCAAATCTACTTCAGTTTGGCCTTTTTCTTGTACTCTCATTTAGTGTGTCCGTCAGCTCTTTTAAAAAATGTCATATTATCTCACACACACGCCTACAGTCGTCATTATGTTGCTTGTATTCTGCAAATAATGTCAAAGAGAAACTCTGTCATCCCTGGACAGAGCTCTCTAGATCTTAACAAAAACTTGAGACCAGGCTACTATAGGCTACTTTGCCATCCCACATCAGTGCGCAGCAGAGTTGCAGTCGACCTTCAGATAAACACAAACAGCTGTCTTTGAACCGACCTTGTGCATATTGAACTTCTGCACAGTGATTTGTGTACTTTACGTTACCTTAGAAGAGAAAAGAGGCCAAAGACGCAATCAGGCAGTAGTTTGCAGCAGCTGCAGACTGTGCCAACTGTGTTTATGTCAATTGTGCAAGGAATGAAGACATGAAACGTTTTCTTCAATCTACCTGCTCTGCCGTGGCGATCCACTAGTTGACCGTGATTGGCTGGTTGGGCACCCCTGGATTACACCAATTAATAGATGTTGGTAATTGGTCATTTCTAGCCTCTGTTAAATAGTAGCATTTCCCCTCCTGCACTGCATGAGAGTTCTCAATAGCCTCATCTTATTTTTTTTACATGGTTTTACATGACAATTGGCTGCAGGATGTGGCCTTTTTGTCACCATTGTTATCATGGTGAAATTATCATCAGTGATTCCCTGAGTACGAACACAATGAGGGGTATTATTAGACATCCCATAATTCCAGTAGCCCAGAATAATCAACCTCGCCACAAAAGTGCCTCTCAAATGTCACCAGGCATTCCTGCACACAAGCGAACCAAGCAGGACATGACCTGGAGATGCACCTAGAAGATGTGCTGACCTTCCCCAGATTCTGTTTATAAACACTACATGGGCTCAAACTAATTTGAGGCTGGCGTCTGTATGTATGCCAGTTTAGGAATGAGACAACCACAGCTGATGGGTACAAACAGCTGAGTTTTTCTTATGTCGGAGGACTAGGGCAGCCCTCCAGGAGTGGCAGTTTGGAGAAGGGCGCCCGTAAAGGTGCCCACCCAGGATGAGTCACAGATGCTGGCATCTGGCCGGATGGCGTAGGTGGGGGTCAAGCGTTTATGAGGACAGTGGCTTGGAGGTGTCAAACTTCATTGTACCAACCACCCGTCAGGTGCCAAAGAGGCTTGTGGGAAGTGGTGCAGCGGGTTGGCACTGGCATTGGCATAGGCTCTAGCACAGATAGGCGGAGATATCGATTCCTGTCTGCCCATCGAGAGGCAACCCAGGACAACAGGGGATGGGGTCACTTCTGACAGGACTGGGAAGGACAGGAAAGCGTTTTTATTGTAGCTGTCGAAGCGTAGTTAGAACATCATTGCAACCAATCAAGTTATGGAGGCAGTGCCATGCTGTTATGTAGCCAGCGCTAACTATTGTGTAATCACTAATGATAGACTTTTGCTTACATTCTTTCTATGAGATCCTGCGTGTATCAAGTTACAGCAGTGTAGATATTTCATAAGAAGCCATCTCTGCAATTCATGTTGACTTTGCAGCATAGAGTGAATATTCTGCAATGGATCTCATTACATCTCTTGTGCCAGTTATTGTGTGCACTTTCGAGTTACACGCTTGTATGCTCTCCTTCGGGTCATCTTTGGTGCTCTTGTTGTGTTTTGAGGAATGAAGTCAATATCTGCGATGTCAGCGTCTTGATGTCCTGTTTCTGTCTGTGCAGTGTTTGTGGAACTGTTTGTTTATAGTGTTCTCTGTTGTTCTCTCTCTCTTGCATGCATACACGCATGCCAGCACGCCCACATGCCAGTCCATACACACACACACACACACACACACATATGTAACTGTTCTGTTTAGCCCAAGTATAGTAAAAATGTGAGGGGATACTGCAGAGATATATACCATCCTCTGTTGGTCGTAGGTAGGTGAGGTTGTGCTAGTTGTGTGTGTGTATTTGTGAGTGGCTTAGAATGTGTCTGTATCTTTGTGTGAAAGAGTGTGTTGCGTGGTGTGTTTGCATGTGTGCATATGATTTATTGTAGATTGGCAGGAGGAGGGTTTTGTACTGCTGTTTGTGTGTGTGTGTGTGTGTGTGTGTGTGTGTGTGTCTGTGAGAGAGAGAGATATATTGGTTGAGAAGTTGAGTAGTTTTGGCTCGCTAGAGGAAAGTGTGAAGTGGAATAAAGCTGCTGTCTTCACTTGCGACCTTGCAGACTTTCAACTGTCTGGAACTGCAGAGAGAGAGAGAGAGAAGGACAGAGAGAGCAAGAGTGAAGGACAGGGAGGGAGTGTGGGAAAGAGTCACTCTTGCTCTGAGTGAGTGGGCTAGAGAAACACAAATATGTGTATTAATGTTGAAGAGGGGAGATCAGAGAGAAATAGAGTGATTTAGAAAAGAGGGAAGGAACCATGTTCAGTCTGTGTGTGTGTGTGTGAGTGAGTGTGTGTGAGAGAGAGAGAGAGTCAATGAGTCTGAATGAAAGAAATGACTTGGGAGAGATGGTGTTCAAAGCTGTGTGTGTCTGGAAGAAGAGATGACATGAATGTCTGAAAGTGCGGAAAAGTGTTTCTTATTTTTCAGTGTTCCTTGAAGTGTGTGAAACACGTGTATTAGTTTCTTCAGTGATCGAGTGTGTGTAGCGTGTGTGTAGCCTGTGTGTGTGTGTTTGCAAGAGAGACTAGAGTATATCAATAAAAGCCATTTTCCTGTGCTTCTGACACTGATGCAACCAAACCCAGCATCTGGGTGAAACAGCAGGCTCACAGGTGATGAGTGTCTCGCTGCCAACATACTGAAGGTGACTCAGCAGTTTTGGCCAGGTTAAATGATACTTGGCTGCCAGGTCCAAGTAAGCAGGGAGGCACTGTAAGTGACACAGCATTTCTGGCAGTAAAGCCTACAGAATGGTACCGCAAAGGTCCTCGATTTCTCCCTCTCTGGGCGCTGTTACGGTGAAGTGAATTTGGCGTTTTTGACCAATCAGGAGGACATGAGCCTGTCAGGCGTCTGTCTCCTTACCTATGTGTTGTGTGATGACTCAGCGCTTTTGCTATGGCCAAATTGCATCCTACTGCCAGGTTCAGATAGACAGAAAGAGACAGGCGGCTACTGTGGGGAGGGTGGCACTGTGTAAGTGTGCTCCAGGTAACTCAGCATCTTTGTTGGGATTAGGATGGCCTTTGTCTGCGCCCAGTCATGTTATGGGCAGAGGAGGGCGAGAGAGCCCTTCTCTAAACCACACACACACACACACACACACACACACACACACACACACACACACAGAGCGCGCCCACTGCGGCCCCTCTGTCATGCATCTTTAAGAGCCTTCTGAATAATTCACATAGAGCCAGGCGCCTCATGAGGGGTAAGGTTAAGGTCCGCACAGGTGTGCAGCATGACCAAACTAGCCGAGACGCACATCAGTGTGTGTGTGTGTGTGTGTGTGTGTGTGTGTGTGTGTGTGTGTGTGTGTGTGTGTGTGTGTGTGTGTGTGTGTGTGTGTGTGTGTGTGTGTGTGTGTGTGTGTGTGTGTGTGTGTGTGTGTGTGTGTGTTTCGAGCATCGCCTGGAAAGGTGACTTCAACCCGACAGGGACCTTGACTTGGACACATTGACAGACAGAAAATCCCCAACTCAAAGCGTCTCACACAGGACCGGTTAGCTTTGTGTGCGTGTGTGTGTGCGCATCACCCTTAGAGAGGTGGTTTTATAGATAATAGATAATAATGATTTTATAGATAATAGATTATGATTAAACATTGCCCTTTAGACAGTCTTACAGATCAGCACTTTTTTTTTAACCGCAACTCACAAGAATCAGTCCGAGTGTGTGTATGCAGGCATGTGAGTATAGGTGTGTGTGTGTGTGTGTGTTTTTTTTATCTTGCCAGGTTGATTTGGTGTGTGTGTGTGTGTGTGTGTGTGTGTGTGTGTGTGTGTGTGTGTGTGTGTGTGTGTGTGGCACCTGCTCTCTGGTCAGGTTGTATTGATTAGCTGAGTGTTGAGCTTCTCCTCCAGATGGTCCTGCAGTGCCCCTGGCACCACTAATGATGAGTCTTCCTCTGATTAGAGCTTCTCAGCTACTTACTTGCTGTTCACTTTCTTTCTTTCTTTCTTTCTTTCTTTCTTTCTGTTTTTCTTTCTTTCTTGTTTTTTTCCTGGCATCTCTGTTTCTCTTTTCTCTTTTATGTCAGGCCCTCTCAGTTGGGCGGCTTGAATCTCTCTCTCTCTTTTTTTTTTTCTTTCACTCTCTCTCTCTTCTTTCTTTCTTTCTTTCTCTCTCTCTCTCTCTCTCTCTCTCTCTCCCCCATTCTCTTACCCATCTTACCCATTCTCTCCCTCGGTACACACACACACGCACGCACGCACGCACAAACACACTAGAGCTAATTTGGAAACTGCCCTCAGGCCTGTCCTCACCAAATATTTGTGACCTGCACCAGTGAAAGGGTGTGTGTGTGCCTGTGCGTGTGTGCGCGTGCGTATGTGTGTTTGTGTTTGCGGTTGTGCTCTCTCTCAGCTTGTGCTTGTAAAGACGTCCCAGCCATTGGCACTGTTTCCCACTCACACCCCCCTCCCCTGACATCGGATTCCGCTGGACCCCCAGATATTTGGAGCCAGTGCCAGAGAAAGCACACACATTCAAATGGAAGACTAGGTAGTGTTGAATCTGTAGTAAGTATAGGGAATATCTTAGTAACTCTAAATACATGCAGTTACAAACATGTTCTCAGATGGAATTGGATAAATATATACTGCAGGATAGTCCTGTGAAAGAAATCATTTGAGAAGGTCGTGTGTGTGTGTGTGTGTGTGTGTGTGCGCGCACGTGCGCGTCCGCATCCATGTGTGCACGTGCGTCCGTGTGTGTGTGTGTGTTTGTGTTTGGCTGGCTGTTGGTGTTTTATAGTATGTCCATTCAGCTAAAAATCTGTCAAGCCCAGTTTTCAAATCATAGTTTGAGTTATTCCTCTGTTGTCTGTACTGCAGCCAAAGGTAGGTTTACGCCACACCTTTTTTCTGTCTAAGAAATAAATCACACTCACACACACACACACACTTTTCTGCTTCTTTCTCTTTTTCCACGTAAATAGACACTCACACAACAGCTTTTGTTCTGTCTCTCTGTGTTTCTGTTGCTCTCTCACACGCGCACACACACACACACACACACACACACACACACACACACAAAGCGAGTAAGTAGCTGAAAAGCTCTAATCAGAGGAAGACACACTCTAGTGTGTGTGATCCAGCCACCTGCTTGTCATAAGGAGCTGCTTGAGCATGCAGGTCAGATGCTTGTATGGCTGGGGTAGGCCTTGGCTGTGGCCATCAGTGTGGCTGTGTCTGCCTCCCTCCCAAACAGGAGCTGAAGTGTCTGGGACACAGGCAGGTAGAGACCTGCAGTGCAGGCGTTCACCAGAGACAGTCGTCCAACACAACGCCACAAATAAACTCAGATGACCACGCTTTTTTTCACACTGCAGAGAATATTGATATGTCTAATATACATCTCTCTCTCTCTCTCTCTCTCTCTCTCTCTCTCTCTAGTTCGTCTGTTCCAGCCCCAGCTGCTCAGGTGGTCCAGCAGGTGTTGGCGACAGTTGCCACCAACCAAGCTAAGCAACGGGTGAGAATATGCCCTGTTCTTGTGCACACATACACTTTGACTTGTCACAAACATGCTATCACCCTCTTCCTCGCATATATTTAGCCATTCATTCTTACGTGAACACACACACACACACACACACAAACACACACATACAACAGTTGGTATGTGCTCATGTTTTTGTCTTAGCTCGGCTCACCATCTTAAAACATAAAAGGGTGTTACCATTTTGACGTGACATGCCCCAGAGAAGCATGGGATTCCAGCAGTTGGGTGCTACATGTACAAATCCCATGATGCACTCTGGGCTGTTTTCAAACCCTTGCTAGACAGGGCCCAGTCCATTGTGTGGAGACACACACACACACATTTATGCATGGATAACTAAGGATGAATCTGTATATGGGGTCTTTCAAGAAAATAAACAGTTTTAAAAAACTTTTGTGTTCCATAGTTTAAGTAGGATCATTTGGAAGATCGTTTACAACTGTTTCTGTATAGATTCTGGAGGGGGCTGTAGCATCACACACACACACACACACACACACACACACACACACACACACACACACACACACACACACACACACACATACACATGCTCTTACCTGAGCTGCTGTTGTCCTTTCTGCCCAGAATCCTCCTCAGGGTCCTGTGAAGGTGACCGCTGCCCCGGCTGAAGGCTCTGCACCGTCCCAGACTGGCTTTGTGTTTGGTGAGTTGCTGCTCCAGACACACCTGTGTGTGTGTGTGTGTGTGTGTGTGTGTGTGTGTGTGTGTGTGCGCGTTGTAAGTTGCATAGGAGAATTTCACTTTCTTATTCATACTCTCTCTCTCTCACACTCAGGCACACCCACATACACCCACACACACACTCTAGATGAGCAACAGGAAGTCACAGGACAAGACTTTCTTTCTGTTAACCTCTGTTCTCAATATGTGACAAAAATGCTACACACATGCATACACACACACACACACACACACACACACACACACACACACACTCACACACACACCTCTTTATCTCCTCTCTTTAAAGCCTGGGCCTGAGTCAGTAAAGCTGTGGGTAATTATAGATTGAAGAAAAAAATGAACTGCTAGTATTTCAGAAGCTGTAAGCTGTTAATTGCTGATGTGACAGACTCAAGTTGGAAATTAAATTCCGGGTAAGAGATGGAGGAAATATCAGGCTGTTTTGAACTGTGTCAGAGACCGACAGAAGGAGTGATCTCTGAAAGTGATTGGTGAAACAAATATGGAGCAGGCCAGGCAGTGGGAGGTGGAGGGAGATGGGAGAAGTGTTGCCTTGCAGTGATTTTCATACAGTCAGACCTTGTAGTGCTGAGCAGCTTTACGCTGTACAGGTTTTACATTGAATTTTTCATTCACATTTTGACCATTCAGATGAAAATTACTGACTGACACTTCAAACATGTCCATGTGGTCTTCTAGTTGGACTTTTGTACGCACACAGAATATGTGAATGGGCTCGACAGAGAGTGTTTGTGAATATCTACAGGATGTGTTTGCCTCTGAAGGGCTGAGAGAACCTCTCATTAAATTGACATTCCAGAACATTACTTTATAGAAGAAAAGGCCCGTGTTGAAGCAAAACGCCAGTCGTGAGGGGGTTTTTGTGCATGGAGACCAGTCAAACAAAGCAAAATTACATCCATAGCTGCATTTTTAAGTTTGACCCTTTTTTCGCGTTTGGCTGTAAATACGTAAAGCGATCAAACGGAAAAACCCAGCTACCGGCATCATTCTGCTTTTGAATGAAAGTTTGACACGTGTCCTTGCCGGAGGATTGCTTTAACCACTCCAGCCATGACCCCTTTTCCCAGCCACAGTGTTTAAGTCTTGAGTGCGTGATTTTTGTCACTGTGATTTGTAGACTGTTGTAAATTGTGTATGTAAATAAGATTGCTTTTGTTAAGAGACCACATGCTGTGTGCGAAGTTTGTTTACTACTAATTTTTTTTGTTTTTTTTCACATCAAATCAGTCCACAGCACTTTACTTATTTAATTTGTGTAATGGTTTAGACATCATTTGTAAATGCATATTCCTGCTAGACATTTCACCCTTAAGTGCATCTTTAAATTGACTGATTATTGTAAATAATAATTAAGTGTAATGATGTATGTTTATGTAAATTTGTCTGTCAGTACACTTTTTATATAAATATTATGGGAGTATTATGGATGCCTGCACCAGTAGGACCAAGCTGCTTAGTTGATTTTGTGTGTCTGTGTGTGTCGTATTGATTCATTTCTTTTTGTATTTGTATTGATGTATCTGTCCTCAAATGTGAAGCACAGTTTATGCAGGGTCTGACTTTTTTTTGTTGTTGTTTTTGGTTTGTATTTGTTTTTGTTGTTGTTGTTTTGTTTACGTGTTGTGTTTACATGTCCATGTGCTTGTCTGGTTGTCAGGTTCTGTGGCCAAAACAGACACTGCAGCAGCCACTGCAGCCCCTAGTGCTTCAACAGCAGGAGGGGAACAGAGCAGCAAGACCTTTAACTTCTCAGCAGGGTGAGTGTGTGTGTGTGTGTGTGTGTGTGTGTATATATATGAGAGAGAGAGAAATAGCGTGTGAGAGACAGATTGTGTGTGTGTGTGTGTGTGTGTGGGCGCGTGTGTGGTTGACAAAGGTGACCGAACACACAGCATGTTTTTATTGAAGAATGGCCGGGGGGAAAGATACTGCCCAACCCTGGTACTCACAATTGAGCCATGTTCAGGCCAGATCAGAGCCACGTCAGGGCCAGATGTGGGCTGAATAAGAGCTTGGAGGACACTTGTTGTGTCAGCAGCTGTCTGCGATGGAGCCAGAATACTAATGAAGGTTATAGTGTCCCACGCTGCACTTGACTTTGGAGAAGCGCTCATGTTGAATGTCAGTGGCTGTGAAGCACTGGTATTCTTGCACAACACTGGAGTCCAGAGATATCTCCAGTTGGGGAGATGCATGCAGCCAGGATATATCCAACAACACATTAAAGCTTTTGCAGGGGGAAAAGGAGGTATTGCCTAGATCCTATAAAAAGTCTCTCTCTCTCCCTCCCTCCCTCCCTTCCCCTCCCTCTCCGTCTCTCTCTCTCTCTCTCTCTCTCACTACAGAACAGGTACTCTTTAGTAGGCGTGGGTATTAGTAAAAATAAGGATTCAAAGGTCTGACTTGAAAATGAAATTTTTCTGTATTGAGCAAGGCAATGCATCGGTCAGCCAATGTGTCCTTGCTCAATATGTGAGATTCCATTGCCTTAGTTTTTTGTTCCTTTTTGGAGCCTTGTTGTAATATTGAGGTGGTTATCATAGTGCAGTGAAATTCAGAACCACAGGTGTGTGGACAGCGACCTGAGGTCTGTGTAGGTGATGTATTGCTGGAACACATCAACTGACAATTGAGCCATTTCTTCTGAAACCAACATTTTTCATTCAGTATATTACAAGTAAATGTTTTAGACATTGATACACAGCAGTACACAATTCATTCAAACAAACATATAGATGCACTTGTATTGATTGTCATACTCTAAAAGATGAATTGCATAGTGAATGTAGCAGTGTTAACTCTTGTTATCTCCAGTGTGCAGTCACTGCTGAAGTGAAAAGTGGCGGCAGGCTTCTTATTGAGTTATATAATTGTGCCATTTGATGAGAGGCTTGTGTTTTGGTGTGTGAAGTCAGTAATATAAAGCATCTAGTAATTAAACTACAAATGCTGTTATCAATATGAGTGGCCATCAGAGGAGTACATGCTGTAATGTGTGTGCGTGCTTGTGTGTTTTTGTGTGTTTTTGTCGCTAATGCTACCCCATGCCAACGTTGTTGTTTCTGCCGCAGGCCACCCACTGGCTTCTCCTTCGCCTCCCTCAGTTCCAGCTCTGCACCACAGACAGGTGAATGTTCCTCACTATCTCTCTCTCTTACACACACACACACACACACACATACGGCTACTCTCTCACACACCATCTACTCACTCACTCGCACACATCCCCAGTTTCCCTTGATGCTTGCTTGACTATAAACACTAAATCTGTTGCAAAGTATGAAATGCCTCAGGGTCCCTGTAGGTCCTTAAAGAGTCTTAGATCTAGTTTTTGAAATTTAAGGCCTAAAAGCCTCTTTCAAATGTGTGGAATTGTAGAAAAGGCAGACATTTCATTTCATCTGGTGCAGAATGGCTGGTATTATGCAAAAGTGTGTTGTTTTATTGTACCCATCTATTCCACAACAAGGACCTCTTCCACACTCACGACAATGTCTGTGTTGGCCAAGCCCTCAGGCACTGCTATCGGTCATCAAATGGCATTCAACGCTTCAACAATTAAGCTACTTTAAAGTGGTGCTGTGGGTTTTGCATATAGTATGTCCACTCCACCCGTGTAATGATATTTTTTCCTGAGACATCTCAAAAGGGTTTTCAGGTTATTTAAATATGTACTTTAAAAATGCGCAGGTATTCTGTTCAGGGTTGACATTGACATTGTCATTGGTAGGCATTAAACATTGTTTTGCTGGATATAAACTCTGTTTTGGTCGCTTGGTTGTGTGTGTGTGTGTGTGTGTGTGTGTGCGTGCGTGCGTGTGCTTGTGTCTTCCAGTGAAAGACGGTGGTATGTCCAAGTTCTCCTTCGGGGCCAGCAGCAAGCTGTTTGGGAGTGCTGCCGATGACGCATCCTCCATTTTCTCCCCTAAGTCCTCCTCCCCGGCACTAGGGGCCAGCACTAACTCTCCCACACCTCCACCGGCCGTGCCTGGGGAACCTGTGAAGCTGACGTCCGCCGCCCCCGCCCTGAGAGGTGAGCCCCAAGCCCCCAAACCGGCTGCAGTGGCCGCGGGAGGTGGAGGAGAGACGCTGGGCAGCTTCTCTTGCCTTCGGGTCGGCCAGGGAGACGAGGAACCCAAAGAACTGCCAAAGACCGGACCCAGCTTCAGCTTCGGCCAAGCGGGTAACGGAAAGGGCAACAGCGGCTTCGGCGTGGCGCAGTTCAGCTTCGGAAAGCCAGCGGAGACGGAAGCCGCCAGTGCCCCCTCGGCGCAGAGCAGCGGCGTCTTCAAACCTCCAGAGCCGTCGTCGGCAGGCGCCTCCAAACCATCGTTCTCCGTGACGCACCCCAACACCTTCAGCCTGTTAACGGCACCCCTGCCCCTTGACGCCACCGCCACCGGATCCAGCGAGGGCTCTGCTCCCTCTGAACCCAGCCCATCTACGGAGGCCCCAGAGGCACAAGCAGCGCAGTTCAACATTGTGCCCGTAAGCCCCTCTCCACCCCTGTCTGTGGAGGACAGCGTTATCCCGGCAACAGCGGCAGCAGACAAACCACCCACACCACCCTCACCTGCCCAGGCGGTCTCACCAGCCCCACTTCCGGCATCTGTAACCCCCCCAGCAGAGCCAACCCCAACCTCGGACCCCAGTGCCTTAGCTGGAGATGCGCCCTCCGCACCCGCCTCCACCCCAGCTCCAGCCCCAGCCCCAGCTCCAGCTCCAGCACCTGAGCCTGCTCCACCTGCTCTTGCTGCCCCCTCAGGTGGCATCCCAACTCCCCAGGAGCCCAGCAGCACCACCTTAGCACCCCCCACAGACAAACCAGGCTCTGTCTTCGGACAGCCGCCAGCATCAGTTGCAGCTCTAGCAGCAACCACAGCCGCCGCCACCATTACCGCACCTGCCCCGGCTGCAGACAGCACCACCCTGGGCCTCTCCAGTTTCTCCGCAGTGATCAGCACAGCCACCCCTGCCACGGCCCTCACCCCGACCCCGACTGCCACCACTCCAGGCGCTGCCGTCACTTCCACCACCGCCGCCGTGTTTGGCCAGCCGGCTAACCCCCCTACCAGCGCCCCCGTGCCCGCCCCCTCCGCAGTCTTTGGTGCGCCCACCTCAACAGGTTTCGGAGCTGCTGGTCCACCTGCCGCATCCTCCACCCCCGCAGCCTCCACGCCAGCCTCTGCTGGTGGCACAGCCGCAGCGGGCTTCGGGAAGCCAGTGTTCGGACAGGTGGGAGCGTTCGGTCAGCCAGCTGCATCTACCGCGGCGGCCCCAGGCTCTTCGAGTGGCTTCAGCTTTGGTCAGTCTAACTTTGGTGCCCCGCCCGCCTTTGGCCAGCCTACCGCGTCTACTGTCGGTCAGCCGGCCTCTTCGTCATCCTCCTCGAGCGGCGTTGGTCTGTTTGGCGCTTCCTCAGCCGCCAGCAGCGCCAGCTCTTTCTCGTTCGGCGCCAGCGCTGCCAGTTCGACGCCCAGCACCGGCGGCTCACTGTTCGGCCAGAGCAGCACCCCGGCCTTCGGCCAGCAGAGCTCCGGCTTCGGACAGGGCTCTGTGTTTGGCAGCAATACCACCACCACCTCCTCCACTGGATTCAGCTTCGGGCAACCCTCCGGTGAGTCTATGGTGTCTACATGATACACGTAATATACACACACACACACACACACACACACACACACACACACACCCAAAGTCTCGCATACAGCACACTCACTAAGTTAATCCACCGTACACATAGGACTGCATTGTTTGTCATGTGATTACATTTCATCAGTGTTTCTATTTATTACTTACAAGTGCATGAAGGCATCAGAAGTATGTTAAACACGTTAACTTTTTGGAACTAGTCCTGAAGTAGCCGGTCCTTCAAACCCGTAACTTAAATGTCTGGACTACAGTGCATCTCTAAATTTGAAGCCATTTTTTTTGCCTTCTGGCGTACATGTTTATTCCTCCTTGGATAAGGCAGTGGTGTTGGTTTTCTGCTATACTCCCACTACCCATACAGTAGTCCTCAGCAGGCCTCATTTTCATGGATTTGAGGATTTTATTGGATGTGAGGAGAAAATTTGAAACGCCTCACACCTCTGAGACGAGAAATCCTACCAAGGGCCCTCTGCACCATGGACAGCAGTTTGCCATAATAATTCATATTCTTGCATAGCAAGAATGCATAGCAAGCTATAGCAAGTGCTGCAAAAAATGTGAACACTTGTTATGTGGCACATAACAAGCACGTGGCAGCTGGGTTGGGTTGGAGTCCGAGTAAGATCCTTTTCCATTTACATTTACATTTACATTTACATTTAGCAGACGCTTTTATCCAAAGCGACTTACAACTCATCAACTATCAATTGTTCAGGGCCAGTCTCCCCTAGAGCAACTTAGGGTTAAGTGCCTTGCTCAAGGGCACAACGGTGGCAGCCGGGTTTCGAACCCACAACTTTTCAGGCTACTTACATGCTAGCCAGGTTCCTCAACCACTACGCTACCATGTGTAGTGTGTACCTGAACTTTATCTTTACGCTTTACTAAGAACCTACTCACGGATTTATTTGGCTTACCCGATGGAATTGGTCCAAGCACCCCCAGTTTGACACCCAGAGTGTAGATGTGAAAGGCTTGAATGAGTGAATAGCAAATGCCAGCCACACCTGACTGGCAGATACCAGACAGACCTCCACTCTGGCTCCCACGACTGACTTGGCCTTTGCTGCCAGTGATGCATTATGGCCCTGATGTCTAAGGAGGGATGGTCAGAGCAGTTGTCATAGATAAGAGCAGCTCTGGTTACCAGGCTTTGTCCAGTCTTACAAAGAAAGAGAGAGAGAGATGTGCTAGATCTGTCCCAGCTGGGGGTTTCTGCATGGATTAACCTCTGGATTAACCAGAGGTCTTGCAGCTATGTGGTTCTGTGAACTCCCTCACACTCCCTCCGTTAATGATGTGATGACGGGGATATCCTCTACTTTTACGCTTCAGCTTTGAGCTGCTGAGTCCTTAACACTCAGCAGCTGACGCCAGTACTTCACTCTTCACTCGCTAGGCTTGTGCCAGCTCTGTGTTTGGCACTGTTAAATTCAGCCAAGTCATGAAGCATGAAGAAGAAGAAGAAGACCAAGAGCCAAAAATTATTCCAGTGATTTTAGTTGACATTTTATGACAGCATATTATCAGGCATCTCAAGCAGCCTATTTTAAAGCATTTTTTGAAGCAAGTGATCAAGTATAAGCTTGCAAGTGGTCAAACAACATTCTAATGCTCTTTCATTTTACCTTAAGTAAAATCCTCCCCCTTTCTCTGATGTACATCAAACACTGTGGTGTTTGTATCATATCATCTAATACAATCCATGTACCATCAACATAACGTTCACTGAGGACTATTGCTGAACTCCAGATACTGCTGTAGTGACACTGTTGAAAATAGCTTATGTGTTGCGGACAAGTGTAGCAGAGTTTTGTCTTGTTGACTCGTGTTAGACGCACCATTAAACAGGTAGCTGTGTGTGATGGCCGTAGCTGCCCCCTTCTCTAAAGAAGGATCAGATGAGTGGCAGGTGACTGCGGTGGCATCAGTAGGGGCATCATCATCACCATCATCACTGGGCTTTGGACAGCAGCGGAGCTTCAGTGCAGCAGTCTTGCCAGATGCCAGCAGCCCCCAGTGGGCTTATAGACCGTTTCGACAAACAAACAAAAAACAAAAGAAAGTGTCTTAAAGTTCTATTTCCGTTCCCAAACGACTTCCGCTGTAATGAGAGGGGTCCTTTCAGAATGTTGAAATGCCAACCCTGTGGGAATGGCTATGTACTCGCACACTCTAAGGATACTCTCTCTCTCTCTCTCTCTCTCTCAGTTCTGGGCACACAATGAGAACACGTACACTTAGACACGGACATTCGCGCTCCAGCGGTGCAGACTAATACATTTCAACACACACACACACACACACACACACACACACACACACACACACACACACACACGTAGTATCAAACAGTCCGGCTCAGCCTAGTGTGTTGGCGTCAGCTGCAGCTGAAGGACGTCATTAGGATGGCCATCCATCACCACTGAGGGGGTAATTGGGCAGCGGAGAGGCTCTGGATTCAGCCCCAGTCCGTCTCGCAGAGGACACATTGGCTTGCGTCTCATGACTGACCGTCCGTAGCCTGTCCAGACAACAAGTCGCTAAAGGTCACACAGAGCTGCATGATCAGCAGAATGAAGGAAACTTTCAGAACCAACAGACGGAATGTCACTGAACCTAATTCAGTCTGTCATCTATTCAGACATTTGTAAGGTTTCTTTTGAATCAATATTCTACATTGACACCACTATACACACATGGCATGTATTACATTCTACCACACAGAATTCACTCTGAATGCTTGTTCTCAGCTAGTATTTTGTTGAGACTTTTCCTTTTGGTGTGGCACCACTCATGGTTCGCAGAGAAACAAAGTCAAAGCCTTTGAAGGGTTTTTTGTTCATTTGTTTGTATTTTCAATAGAAATGGGGCATTGAGAGGGCTTGAGTGTTTATTACGGTTAGAAAAAAAGGCAAAAGACTCCATTTTGTCATTGGAACACAGCACAATTGATGGTGATGTTGAAAAGTGAATCCATTCAAGCCTCAGTCTATTAATTGTTGTCTTTGAGCTTCTATGCAGATAGAGTTCTCATTCTAAAAGTGATCTGTGTTGTAACAGCAATTAACCTCTGTCTCAAACGATGGCGTATTAGGTCCTTGAATTCAACACTATTAGGCCACGAGTCCTTGAAAAAGTCTTTAAAGTTTCATGCTTCAGAAGTTACTTTAGCTGCTTTAAAAAAATTATGTTTTTTTTTTTCTCTCTTGCCAGTCAAGCGTCCATGAGAGTCCTTTAGTGAGCTATGTGTTGAATATGGCAGTCGGAAACTGTAGCATGTTTGAAAGGTCAGCCGTCTTTGCAATGGTCCATCATATGTGGACTGAGGTCAGGTCAGCCTGGTCAGCTGTGTTGGTGTCTTTGGTGACCCTGTGGAAGTCTTGGAACTCTTCCACTTGCTTTTTATGGGTCAATCACCCAGCAGCCACATTCCTCATCAGCCACACCTCTGGTGATGCAGGGCTATGGGCATCAGTCCACCTTATAGGCAGGTCACAGGTCATTTGAGTGGGTAGAGAAGGGAATATCTCCGGTGCACTGGTGGGATTGTCCAGCCACTATGACAGTCACAGGCTATTTGTGTGGATAGTGCAGGATATTTCTGGTGAAGTTGTGGTATGTGAACAGTTCTCAGATGTCGGGCATTGATCAGTGGCAGTGGTGTGCGCTTGCTGCCTTTTAGGCCGGCATCAGACGCCGATTGAGTGTAAATTTCACCGGTGTAGTTGGTGGTATGTGGTATGTGCATCTGTCTGGAGCTATTGCAGTTTAGTCCTGTAGTGAAACTGGTGGCACTAAGTACAGTAGTCTCATGTTCCTCACATGTTGCTCAGTGACCGCTAGTGCGAGTTCCTCTTGGAATGCAATGCTATGTATTTCAGTCACAGAGACTGGTTGTAGTTTTGAAGTGAAGTAGGCTATGAATACTTGGTACATGTTGCCCACTGGTGAATAGTTTGGAGTATAACTCTAGGTTCAGTCGTTCATGTGCATGTCAGTTATTGCTAAGCACTGACCCTGCTGGCATGTATGAAGTAGGCAGGATGTGGCCACTGGTTACATATAATGCCTTGTTGGTTGAATAAAGATACGAGATTGGCTACTAAATCAGACTGACACGTGCATGTTCATCAATCTGCATTAGCTGACCCTGGTAGCCTTGAGGAAGTGGTGGTATGTGACCCCAGACCAACAGCTGAGTGAGGGAGTGAAGACTGGAGCATTGGGGTTTGTTGGTGAGTGGTGAGTCTGAATGGCAGCTGAGCCCTGTGGTCTTTTCCCAGACCCCCTGGGCCTGGGCCGCAGGGTTTGCCCCCAGCCGGAGGGGTTGGGTCCTTGGGGCGTGGGCTTGGGAGCTCCCTTACGCTCCTTTCCCAAGAGATTCCCAGAATTCCACTCAGCTGCCATGGGTGGGCCGCAGTGAGAGAGGACAGCTGATCAGTCCTCCCATTCACACCGTCGTAAAGTCTCTCTCTCTCCTCCCCCCCACCCCATCTCAAGCTCTCACAGGCTTAGATGCCAAAAACTAGAATCCATAGCTTGGCCCATGGGCCTGATCCACAGGAATCAATCTTCAGCATTTTTCCGTCCTTCAGTAAGAACCTACAGGGACTCCATTTTGAACAATCTGTTTCAGCTTTCCAGTGCCGTTTACCCCATTAGACGCATTATAACCCAATTCTGATTCTTTGTATGACCTGAGATGGATCACTATGTCAACACACTGAAACATTAGCCCAGTCATTTACACATCCATAGGCTACCGAGTAGCAAGTAACTATAGAGTCACAGCCATTGTACGATCACCCCTTTTCTGCTCATGAGTGTTGTACAGTCAGGCCTGTTGTGTGTGTGTGTGTGTATGTGTAGGGGGTTTGAGGGGTTAACCACATTAGCCCTTGTCTGCCATGAACGGCCGTTACTGCATTAGGGCAGGACTAATTAAGGGAAATAGACAGGGTCATGATGAGTGCGACCCTCTGGTCACTGCCTAATTTGCTCCTCTGTCCACATGAAGCAGATCCAACGCGAATTCAATTACGCCTCTCTATGGTCCCCGGCTGACTGGGCCAGCACCTAACAAGTTCTGCCTTTCTCTCTCTCTCTGTCTCTTTGCCCTTTCTTTCCCACTTTTCGCTTTCTCTCTCTCTCTTTTTCACCCTGTCACTACCTCTGTGTCAGTCTTCCTCTCAATCCATCTTTTTTTTTTTTTTTTTTCAATCTTTCTTCACTCTACCTCTCTGTCATCCCCTCACACCTTCCTTCTCCCCCCCCCCCCTTCCCTGCATCTCTCTGTCTCACTTACCCTGCTTTAATAAGATATGTCTTTAGTGGCGTAACCTTGCTGAAAGACTGAGTCTGGCGTTCCCGTCGCTGTATGTCTGATGATCAAAGCTGCATTACCTCCCTCGTTAAGGGGCTGATGTGCTCTAGTGGCTTTTAATGCCTCAGTGCCATTCTCATCTTCTGAGGGCAGGCAGAACACACACACACACACACACACACACACACAGGCATCCCATAGCATCAGTCATCCTGTTTGAGAGGTGAAGGTATGATGCGAGTGGTTGTCGTGTTTATGTCTTCTTTCCTGCTTTCCTCTGGTGCACTTTGCTCTGTTCTCTCCAATCCTTTACTTTTCTGTGTGTGTGTGTGTGTGTCCGTGTGTGTGTGTGTGTGTCCTCTCCTCTCTATCTCCCACCCTTTTCGCTTCTCAAGCCTCACACCCCACCCTTCTTTTCTACGATTTTGCTTTTTTTTTTTTTTTTTTTTCTTCTCTTCCCCCTCTCCCCTTTGGCCGACTCCCTGCACATGGTCCCCGCCCTGATCAATCGATGAGCAGGCTTTGGCTCAAGGTTATATTCTTGCTAAACCATAGGTGTTGTGCTTTGTGCTGTGCTAGGCTGTGAGCACTCCGGAGGGATGGCTGCGAGAGAAATAAATTCAGTGAACTGGAATAATAAAAGGAGAGAAGGATTGACGAGAGAGACAAGGGGAGGGAGGAAGCACGAGAGAGAGAGAGAGAGGGAGAGAGGGTAAAGAGGATGGGATTGAGGAGGGTTAGTGGTGGAGGAGAGTATACACCGTGATTGATTAAGAGATGTTATAAAAGCTCATTACTTCGGCACAACTCGCACAACTCTCTTGTTTTTCGTGTGTGTGTGTGTGTGTGTTTTGGTAGAAGGAGACATTCGAAAGAATAAATCAAATCTTGTTGTATGTGACTAGACTATGTGGCCTGGGTACAGCTTATTTCAAAAGATGTGTCTCTGCAACGTCTAATAATAGAAATCAAGCCCTCATCTCCAGACATTTCGCTCATATCAAAGCTGTCACCTTGCTGTCAGAACAGGTCTATCAGGAGCGGCAGTGGGCAGGGCAGCTAGCCAGCACTCTCAGCCACTGCCAGCGTTAGCTTCGCTACAGGTCTTTGTCCTTATCTGTTACCACTGCCATGCCAGCACAGTCCAGACGAGCATCATCCGTTTGCGCCCAGCTAATGCCATCACTCCAAACGGGCATCACTCACTCACACCCAGTCCGTGGCATTACCTCAAGCAGCCGTTGGTCGCTAGCACCCACCGGTTCCATCACTCTAAACTGGCATCACCCCGTTCGCACCTGGCTAATGCCATCACTCTGAACGGGCATTGCCCCATTAGCGCCTGGCTAATGCCATCACTCTTAACTGGCTTTACCCGAGAATGCCCAGCAAATGCCATCATTCTACACAGGCATTGCCTGTTAGTGCCCAGGTAATGCCATCACTCCACACAGGCATTACCAGTTATGGGCAGGCCAAACGGGCATCAGTCGATCAAACACCATTTCACCCTACTGGAGGAGGTAAAGACCCAAATTCATCTCTCTTGACTGGCATCAGCCACCTATCACAGCTTTCCTTTAGCTTGAATCAGCCATGGTCATGGCCACTGTACTTTAAATAAGAATAAACCAATATCGGTTTACTGGAAGCTGGAGTCAGCCATTATCAATCAACTTCCGTTGGCCATAAACCATTCACATCACTGCACTTACTCTAACAACAATCTGCTGCCGCTGGAGTGACTTAGGTAGCATCACCTCAGTGTCACGGATATATTTACGGAATTTTCTCAACTGAATCAACTTTCAGTACTCTCATCTGTATTCCTTGTCTGTCTGAATATGGTCAAACTCTCCCGAAGTTGTTTCCCTGATCAAACAAAACAAGCTAGGGACACAGTGTCGCTTTAGTAAGTAAGTAAATAGATGTTAGCGTCTCCACCAGTCAGTGCTAATGGGCATCTACCATTAGGGCACCCTGCCTCTCTCTCTGATGCCTTGCTCGCTCAAACAATGTGACCGCCACACACACACACACACACACACACACACAGGCACTCTCAAACATCCATTACTGATTTGGAGGTGTCAGTAATAATGAGATAATGAGATGTCGCCTCCTGTGTCTAAATCTGTGCAAAAGGCTGAAAGGCAAGACAATCAGTCTCTGGTATTGTAGGAACATCACTGCTCGTCCAGCAACAGGTGTCGGTGTGGCCGCGTGTGGCTCCATCTGGTATTTATGGATCCATTGTCTGCTGCCATCTTGTGCATTTGTGAAGATGAGCAGTGGTGTTTTACCCTCCGTCGTAATCCTGCTGGAGTATTGATTGGCTTCATACCTCCGGCCGCCGCACACCTTCGCTCCCTCGCTCCCTCTCGCGTTCTTTTCCTCGCTCCCTCCCTCACTCCTTCACGCCTTCACTCCCTCGTTTTTTCACACCTTCGCTTCCTCCCTCGCTCACTCCCTCACCCCCTCACTCCTTTCCTCCCTCCCTCCCTCCCTCCCTCCCCTACTCTCTCGCTGGCTGGGTAATGCTGCTGTGGCTGCTAGCTAGCGTGAAAGCACTTGTTTTAGGAACAAGTATCGATTCAGTGCAGCCATCTCGCGCCCGTCAAGCATGGAAATTCAGATGGGAGTGTTCACGAATGTGTGTGTGTGTGTGTGTGTGTTTGTGTTTGTGATCGAATGTATGCACACTTGTCTGTCTGTCTGTCTGTCTGTCTGTCTGTCTGTCTGTCTGTCTGTGTGTGTGTGTGTGTGTGTGTGTGTGTGTGTGTGTGTGTGTGTGTGTGTGTGTGTGTGTGTGTCATATGTTTGCAAGTGTGTGTGAGCCCTCCCTCCAGGAGCTGTTTGTGGAGGAGGCAGAAAGATGTGACTGGGTTTATCATGTAGCAGACTATCCATGAGCCCTCAGTACAAACAGGGTGACGACGTAACATGGCCTCCTAAGTGGCAATGGGGACAATGGACCCCTGCCTCCATGCTCCATACACACCGACACCTCCTCTGTGAGACTGGAGCATGATGTACAGTTGAGCTTGTGCTCTCTCTCTCTCTATTTCTCTCTCGTGTGTGTGTGTGTGTGATATACATTAGGGTTACTGTCTGTCAGTTACTGTCTTCGAGTTGTGGTGTGGGTGGTGTGTGAGTTTGTATGTTTTAAATGTGTCAGTACATTTTTTTTCCAATGTTAGAGAGAGAGTGCGTGTGTGTGTGTGTGTGTGTGTGTTTGTTTGTGTAGTATGTCCTCTCCTCATGGTCTCGGTAAAGTTAGACAGTGTAACTCAAGTTAAGAGTCAAAGTGTCACAAGTGTGCAGAATTTGGAACCCCCAAGACAGACATCATCCTCTGTGAAATCTGTGTGTGTGACAAACACACAGGTCCGCTTGCTTGTGTGTGTTTGCATGTGTATGCAGGTATTTGTTCTGTCCTGTGAGCCGTTCATTCTTCATTAGTAAAGTAATGTTCCCAGAGCGCCGGCTCAGGCTGGAGCAGAGAGAGGCGCTCGTCCGGAGAGTAATTGCACCACTTTGTTTTCACACACTCTGGGTAAATACACACACACGTGCACACACACGTACACACACACATACATTTTCTTTGCCCAGGGTTCTCTCTTTTGTTTACACTCCTGCAGTGAAAGCGATTTTCTCAATGTGATCTCTCTCCCCATCTCTTTATAACGTTGTTTAGCTGTTGGTTATTCATTTCCTCTGTGACTAAGGCTGCTCCCTAATCTCAACACCACGGAACATTCCAGTGTCTGTCTCATCCATTTTGGAACCTGGGTCGCAGAGGACAAAGCGCTGTTTTATTGAACAGGCAAATAGGGAACAAACTACATTGAAACCCAACCCATGAATTAGACTGCATTATAAATAAACATTATAGATTTTATCAATGTAATTACAGCTCAGCCTATTGGGCGATGTGTCTGGTGTCTCCAGTAACACAGTCAGAGGATTTCTGTAGCCACGCTCAAGCCTTTGATCAAGCTTCTTCTCTTTGTTTTTATTTAGGTTAATCATGTTGAATTGCCTTAATGTTCGGTATGAAATATGTTATAAATGTGATATAACTTGCCTGATGTGAAAAAGACAGTGATTGGGTCCCAGTGTCCCCACTCGAACTCATAGCCCTGAACCCTCAAGGCTTAACTGGCACGAATCAGCCAATCATGAAGCTGATTCATGCCAGTTCAGGGCTCAGCACTTAGGGCTTGGGTTGAAGGGGGGCGGGCATTGGAATTGAGACACCGCTGACTTTGACTGGAGCCCTTCCTTCTTTGTCTTCGGTGTCCTGAGTCCTCATCATTTTCCTCTCTCTTCTCTCTCCTCTCCTGCAGCATTTGGCAGCACCCCCACCTCCTCTGTGTTTGGCCAGCAGCCCAGCGGCGGCAGCCTATTCGGACAGGTAAGGTGATTGCCAAACTGAATGAGAGGGGGGAAAAATATGAAAAGATTGTCAAGAGTCCTGTACCTGTGAATAGCACAACTGTTTACTTCAAACATCCTAAACCCAGGCGGCTATAGTAGTCCCAAGTCACAAACAGCATTGACAGGCCTATGATTGTGCTTTGTCATTCCTGAGGAGTGTCTCTGTGTGTGAGTGTGTGTGTGTGTGTGTGTGTGTGTGTGCGTGTGTGTGTGTGTGTGTGTGTGTGTGGTGGCGGCTGAAGTTGAGGGAGGAAAATGAAAATGTCAGATCTGTCGACCCATCAGTGCCCTTCCTGAAGGCTGGGCTGATGAGGTGTCGCTCCCCCAGAGACAAGTGTAAGTCCTCAGATCCGCACTCAGAGTGGAGGGGAGGTCACAACCAATTGCTGTGCAGGGGGACAGACAGGTGGAAAACTTGGAGGAACATGCTAGAACAAGACAAATCCAGAGGATGTAACATTCTAGAATGACACACAGACCATTTTTAGAGGAGGTTTCGAGGACAAGCAATGAACAGAAATCTTTTTGGCAGGCTGTAGGAATGGACAGAAATTCTGTAGACAGGTTCTTGTGTTCATGTTGCGTTGACATTTTCTTAATTGGCGCTTTTGTCACGCGACTTACAATGACGTTAAACGTTGTATTAATATCAAGTTGCATTAAAAGGTAAAAACTATCCATATTAGTAGACTGAATTAAATTTTACAGTCATGGAGATTCGGAGGCTCAGCCTAACGCAGTAACATTGAGAAACCTTATGGGGCGTATTCTTGAATTGGACACAGCCAGGTAAACAAAGAGACGATAAACAAAGAGAGTAGCTTGAGGCTGACTTTTGTTGCGCAGTGAGAAAAGAAGAGTATACAGTATACTATTAGTAGTATACTATACAGTCACTTGTTATTGCCAGCCTGGGGAGTAGCACACATTAAGCACCAAGGTTGCCAGCAGCCCTCGTCTGTTGGGTTCAGCCTCAGCTCACCTGCAGCGCAGCATCTCACTGAAGAGTCTGAAGAGACGACACAACCTGTAGTCTTTCACATCTCAGCTGGAGAACTGATGCTGACATCTTCTTCCCTTCCTATTTCTCCATCAGCTCTCTCTCTCTCTGTTTTTTTCCTGTCTCTCACTTCTTCTTTTTTTTCCTCTCTGTCTCACTCGCTGACTAATCTTAAATTCTCTGACATTTTTGTTTTTCTGTTTCTTTCTTTCTTTCTCTCTCTCTCTTTCTGTTGCCCACCTGACTAGCCCAGTGTGTGGAAATACATTTTGAACACTTGTCACTGTTTTTATTGTTTTCTGAAATCTGCAAAGAGAGAGAGAGAGAGAGAGAGAGAGAGAGAGGCAGACAAAGAGAGAGAGTGACAGACAGAGAGAGAGGGAGAGAGATATGGCGTCTTTCCAAGAGCACTGATTTATTGAAGATGATTTCAGAGAGAACGATCTTGCCTCTAAGCAGAGTGGAGATTTAGCTCCTTGTCGCACTGCTAGGGGGCTTACATAAGTGCCGCTCACAACTTCCACTTCAATGACCTTGACCTTCAGGTTCAGTCGTCTGCCAGCTGGCTTCTTTGCACTCATCATCTCTCTCTTTCTGTCGCTCTCACACACACACACACTCTCTATCTCTTTTTCGTGTCTCACTCTCACACACACTCTCTTTATCTCTCTTTTGTGTACATATGTAAATGCTTTTTTTGGGGGGGTTGATCTTAACTCCCTCTGTCATTTGTGTGTGTGTGTGTGTGGTGTGTGTTTACTCTGTCCCTCTCTGTATCAGGCTCCGTCCAGCGGAGGTCTCTTTGGCGCTGGATCAGGGGGCTCTGCGGCGCCCTCTTCAGGTGGAGGCTTCTTCAGCGGCCTGGGGGGCAAACCCAGTGAAGACGCCGCCAACAAGAACCCCTTTGGAGCCACCACCGGGGGAGCAGGGTTTGGACAGGCCAACCAACCAGGTGACCAAGACGACACACACACACACACACACACACACTCTTACACTGACTCTGTTATGTTTGTACGCATATGTGTGTATAGTTTGACAAAGGCAGTGGTTGACAAAGCCAGTAGAACCTCTCACACACACACACAAACACACACAAGTATTAAAAATGAAAGATTAGTTGATTGGGTGAGACAGTAGTGAGTGAGTTTATGTAGTCAATAAAATGTAAAAATGTCAGAGTCTTGAGTCCTTATGGCAGCACCCAGATAAAGCCCCCTTCAGGACTAATAAAACCTCTTGTCACAGACTAGTCAGGCATTCAGGAGCTCTAATAGCAGGGTTCTCCCTGTGGTGTGTGTGTGTGTGTGTGTGTGTGTGTGTGTGTGTGTGTGTGTGTGTGTGTGTGTGTGTGTGTTGATGTAGTTTTTCTGATCTCACAGTTGTTCTAAGCAGGATGCTGTGTGTGTGTGTGTGTGTGTGTGTGTGTGTGTGTGTGTGTGTGTCTTTCTGTCTGTCTGCCTCTCTGTCCTGTGTGTGCTTTTTGTGACTCACTAATTGCTACTCGGGTTTTCCACACCTCTGCACTGTCACTGTTGACACACAGATACACTCCTACTCACACACAAACACACACATCACAGACCTGACACACACTCCTACTCGTACACATCGTGGGCCAAACTCGGTTTATGTTCCAGATGACAGTGTGTGGTTGCAGTTATCAGTGTTTAAAAGTTCTAACTACTTGAAGTGCTTTTATTTTGGCATAAACGCCTGTGTTCTTAGTCATCCATAGAGATGTTTGCTGTGTCTGTGTGTCTGTCTTCCGTGTTGTGTCTGTGTTTGATCTTCCTCTGTGTTGTTTGTTTGTTTGTTTGTTTGTTGTTTGTACACGTGCTCTGAATTGCAATTCCTCTCCTATGTGGATATCGAAATGAAAAAGAGTTTGTGTGCGTGTGCGTTCACGCAGGTGCTTTGGCAAGTTAGCGCAGGCTAAGTCGAAAGGGGTCACAGCAGTCTGATCAGGGGTGAACATCAGGATGCACGGTCTTAGTCACACAGCGTGAGTGTGTGTGCGCACCATTGGTGGATGGAAGTGGAGTTGGTGACGTGTTATGTGTGTGGGGTATAAATAGGTGTGCCTTTACAGGTTGGTGAGGAGCTCATTTATTCACTGTCATGATCTGAAGAAGTGCCTCCCTTGCCCATGCACCGTGTGTGTGTGTGCGTGTGTGTGTGTGTGTTTGTGTTTGAGTGTGTGAGTGAGTGTGTGCGTCATCCCTTTGCCCACACCACCAGTGTAGTCATCTCTGAGCTCCAGCATGACACAGCCGGTGTGTAATCACTGGCATTAAGCAGAAATAAAAGCAAAGGGCCTCAGCGGTTTTTTAAGGTGATCCACTGAGGGGTGATTAATCCAGATGGGACTCAGCGCTGAGGAGAGGAGGTACTGAAGGCGGGTTCAGGAGAGAGGGGGGCCATTACTACTGGTGCCCATGAGCTCATTGTAGTCAGAACCATTAGCAATATGACACAGGCAACAGGAGGGCTAGAGTTTCAGAAACACACACACACGCACACACGCACACACACACACACGCACAAGGAGTTCCTCAGGGAAGCATCCTCTCAGTCACCCTTTTCAGTATTAAAATCAATAGTATTGCGAAGGAAATCAACCCAAATCTTTTCTGCAGCCTGTATGTTGACGACCTCTGTATTTGTTATAGAGGGAAATATATGGGTATAATCGAAAGGCAACTTCAGCTCTGCATAAATAAGATCAGCACTTGGTCCACTGACAATGGCTTCAAATTCTCTAAGTCCAAGACTGTGTGCACCCATTTTTGCCAACTTCGGGCTCTACATCATGACCCACTATTGTATCTGGAAGGCGCTGCAATCCCGGTTGCACAAGAGGTTAAATTCCTTGGTCTATTACTTGACAATAAACTGTCCTTTATTCCTCACATGAAGACATTAAAAAAGAGATGTATTAAAACTTTGGACATTTTAAAAGTACTGGCAAAGACGAAGTGGGGGGCTGAGTGGACTGTACTGCTGCGCCTGTATAGGGCGCTTGTCAGGTCCCGTTTGGATTATGGCAGTATTGTCTATGGGTCAGCAAGAGCTTCCTGCATTAAAATGCTGGATACTGTCCATCACCAGGGTTTGAGACTGGCCCTAGGGGCCTTTAGAACCTCCCCAGTGCAGAGTCTTTATGTAGAAGCGAGAGAACCATCCCTTCAATTGCGACGCCTGAAACTTTCACTTCAATATGCGATCAAAGTCAAAGGGAACAGGAATAACCCTGCATACCCCACCATCTTCCAACCTCAGTATTTGGACTTTTATGAGGCCAGACCACGGTCTATCAGACCTTTTGGACTGAGAATTAAACCCCTCCTGGAGGATCTGAGTATTGATATGGATGGAGTAACGTCCTTTCCCCTTTGTTCAATTCCCCCTTGGGACCTGAGACAGCCTGTAATTGTGCATGACCTGAGTCATAGGAAGAAATCTAGCACACACCCGACCGAGTACAGCAGTTGCTTTCTTGATGTGAGACAGCGATTCCCTTTGCACACTCCGATCTATACCGATGGCTCGAAGACTGATACTTGTGTGTCCTCAGCAATGGTAGTCGCCTCTGCTCAGTATGGAATACGCATCCCAAATCTGTGTTCTGTTTTTACAGCCGAAGCCCGAGCCTTGCTCTTAAGCCTTGAGTACATTGAAGAGTTCAAACTCCAAAAGTCCTTGATTTGTACGGACTCCAGATCATGCCTTCAGGCATTGGAGTTTGTAAAGACTGACCACCCCCTCATTGTTGACATACTTCGCAAGGTTGCCTACTTGACTAAACTCAACGTGGACATTATTTTTTGTTGGGTCCCTGGCCATGTGGGCTTGCCTGGTAATGAAAAGGCAGATAATGCTGCTAGAGAAGCCCTGAATAGAGAGATTGCTGAATGCCACATCCCTGTCTCTGATATTGCACCTCTTCTTTGTTCTTACATAAGTGACAAATGGCAGGCTGACTGGACTAACTGTGTGGGCAACAAGCTGCGCGAACTGTGCACTACGGTGAAACATGGGACTATTCAGTCATTTTCATGCAGATATGACCAAGTTGTCTATACAAGGTGTAGAATTGGACATTCTAGATACACCCATGGGTTTCTGCTGACTGGAGGGGAACCTCCACTTTGCGATCTTTGTGGTGCTCTGTTGTCAATCAAGCACATTTTTTCATGCCCTGCTCTTGGAATACAAAGGCGGAAGTTTTTTAAAGAAAGTACCATGATAGATATTTTTACCAAGGTCCCACCTCTGAAGGTTTTGAACTTTTTGAAGTGCATTAATGTAAACAAATGTATTTAATGTATTTATTTACTTCTTTGTTTGTTTGTTGGTTTTAATTTTGAGTAATATTTTTCACCTGTATTGGCCATGACATAACCATAGTTGCTTAATTGGCCATAAATGTGAACAACCAACCAACCACACACACACGCACACACACACACACACACACACACACTGCTCATACCCATCATCGCCTTGCATATGCCTCCATGGTACCGCGCACATAGAAGTGCTCATGCTCACACATTGACACACATTAAGTTTGTGTGTGTGTCTTACAAATACACACACATACACACTCACGCACTCATTCACCTTTACAGTTTCTCTCTCTGTCAAGCACACACACACACACACACACAAACAAACACACACACACACACCTGCTGCCCATGGTGCATATCAGGCTGTGTTAAGCTCTCGCTCCCCTTTGCAGAGTGTAATGTGAGTCTTTAGCCCAGGCCCATTACAGCAGCCTCTTAAATATAATCCACAGTCATGACAGCTTCACCTTCCTCTCCATCTTCATTTTCTCCATCCTTCTCTCTCTCTCTCTCTCTCTCTCTCTCTCTCTCTCTCTCTCTCTCTCTCTCTCTTTATATTTCCCTCTCTCTCTCTCTTCTCTGCACCTCCCTCCTCCTCTTTTTTTCCCCTCCTCTTCCTTAGTCTATACTATCCCCTCATCCTCTTTCTGCTTGTCCTCTTCTCCCCTCCTCTCTATTCATGCAATTCCTTTCTTATTTCTTCCTTTAATGCACTCTCATCTCCCCGTCCTCACGCATATCCCCATCCTCCCCCATTCTACCGTCTCATCTTCCTCTTCCTCCTCCTCTTCCTCTTCTCCCTGGGCTCCTTCTTCCCTTCCTCCTCCTCCTCTTCCTCTTCCTCTTCTCCCTGGGCTCCTTCTTCCCTTCCTCCTCTTCCTTCTCCTCCTCCTCCTTTTTTTTTCTCCGCTATAACCCTTTCGCACACTCTCACTTTTCTCCTCCTCTCTGTCTTCTTTCTCTTCATCTCTCTCCTCCTTCACCCAAGTATTCTCCTTTTCTCCTTTTTAGCTGTTAATTCCGCCACTGTTCTTTTATACCCTTCCTAACTTTCTCTCTCTTCCTCATCCTCCTCCTCTTCTTGCACTCTTCTTTTCTACTGTACCTAACCCTCTCTCTCTTCCTCTTCTTCCCATCTGTCTTCTCATCATCCTTCCATTGTCCTTTGTTTTTTCTCCTCTTCTCTGTATTCTCTTCTCTCTGTTCTCTTCTCCTCTCTTCATCTCTCTCCTCTCCTCTCTCTCCATGGTCCTGCTGGTAGGACAATGCAGAATGTTTCTTAATTATGCCTCATAGAAACATGTCTGGCTGGGAAAAGCTTTCACCTCAGCAAGGAGGAGATTTTCACTCTGCGCATACATGTACACACACACACACACACACACACACACACACACACACACACCCCTCACACTGCTTCGCTGCATGCTTTTTTGGTGATTTCGGGGACTTAATTTTTTGCTCTGTGCGTCTGTTTACCTCTCTGTGTGTGTAAGTGTGCGTGTGTGTGTGTGTGTGATCGTTTGGAGGGGTTGTTGTGAAGAGACCTGCTGATTTTTGAGATTGATAGTGTATGTCTTACCAAAGGGGCTTGTAACTGAAGAACTCTCTGTCAGATGATGATGTTGTCAGGATAGAGCTGTTCTATTGTAGTCTTACTCTGGTTAATCATCTTCCATTATGGCTTTTCTCAGAAACATGAATTCAGCTTAAGTCAGTGATGTAGAAGATGCAGTGATGAATTCAGTGCCAGGCTTTCAAATGGTGTTCTTGTGAGCAAAGAATCTAAATCTGTCTGAGTGAATGAACCAAAGAAATCAAGAGCTCTCTTTGGAAGCCCAGATACCCTAACTTGTGCAACTTGCATCGGTCAGACATTGTGTGTGCGTGTGTGTGTGTGTGTGTGTGTGTATGAGTGTGTGTCAGTGCCATAAGAGTTTGTGCGTTAGTGTCTCAGTGCCATGTCCCTCAACGCCCATTGTCACTGCGTGTTTGTGCGTGAGCAAGTGTGTGTGCGTGCGTGCATGAGTGTGTTTCAGTGCGGTATTCCTTACTGGGGTGTGTGTGTGTGTGTGTGTGTGTGCGCGCAGGTTCCAGCACTCTGTTTGGGAATAGCGGTGCAAAGAACTTCAGCTTCGGCGGCTCATCCTTCGGAGAGCAGAAGCCCAGTGGCACCTTCAGCACTGGAGCAGGCAGTGTCGCTACACAGGGCTTCGGATCATTTGGGTCTCCTCCCAGTAAACCAGGTAGAGACACACACACACACACACACACTCAGAGACACACATACCTTCAGCAGTGGAGGAGCAGTGTTGATATGCAGAGCTTCAGACCCTGTGGGTTGACACACACACAAAAACACACACACAAGCTAGCAACAGACACACATTTAGCAATGAAGGAGGCAGCATTTCAGGGACACAGGACTTCATTTAGGTCTACTCCCACTAAACCAGGTACACACACACACACACACACACACACACACACACACACACACCTTTAGCATCAGTGCAGCAGTGTCGCTATGCAGAGCTTCAGACCCTGTGGGTCGACACACACACACACATACACACACACACAAGCTCTGACATGACACACAATCTTGCATTATTTTACACTGGAAAAGGGCGCATGTAGCCACGCAAAGTTGCATCATGGCAGATATGATTGAAAGTGATATCTCTTAAGTCATGACTGTGTAGTAAGTCATGACGATGATTGATAACGGCTAAGCACACAATTTCAGGGATATGAAAAGGTAAAAAGTCTAAAATTAATCAAATTAAATGTGGAAATTGAGTTTTATTGGTTCAGCAAAACTCATCGTACCAAAGTTCAAAATCAATTAAGTAGTTTTCAGACATGTCACACAATGATGGCACAGGAGTTTAGAGTCAATTAAATAGTGCGCAGACGTCTCTCACAATCAGTCTGGTGTACAAAGGGTTGGAACTTCCAAGGGAATTTCAGACTGACATCAGTGCATCACTGTGAGCAATTATCAAAAGAAGATGGAAATTCAGCCTACTGATTTCTCACACTTTGGCTGTCACGCCAAATCCCACTTCCTCTTGTGTGTGCGCATGCACACGCGCACACACACACACACACACACACACACACACACACACACACACACACACACACACACACACCTTTCTCTCCTCTGCGGTGGCATTTTGATGAATGACTGATATGCGTTGGCCTTTGTGTGGATGGTAATTGAAATGCCTTTCTCCACTGCCTGCCATCTTCTGCCCATAATGGCTGCTTATATTGAGCGCCCCTGTTTATTCAACAGCAGCTTTCCCCACTAAGTGAACCTGAGCTAAAGCAGCCGCCTACCCTGACTGCCCCACGCTGACATGAATGCAAATATGCTCATATCATTCTGGTAATGTCCCAGTCTAAACCACACCGCCTTTTAACCACAAACTCCAAAACACATTTCACTAAATGTTCAGGGATATAAAACATCATTCATTGTACAAAATATTTCCACCATAACTAAAAGATGATTTTGATGCATATTAATGCATAGATATGAATGCATATAATCTGTATTAATTAAATCTTATTTTACCGTAAGTGGTTAAATAATGCTGTGAATTTTAAGACCAAAACTTGCCATCTGATTTTTGCTGCAATGTGTGTGTCGCCCCTCATCTCTATTTCATAGTCTTGTGGTAACGCTTATGCAGTGGTGTGTGTGTGTGTGTGTTTGTGTGTGTGTATGTGTGTGTGTGAGTGTAAGAGAGAAGGAAATGATTTTGTCTAACATACTCTTCTACAGAACTGGGTAGGCCACAGTACCCCACCCTTGATCTGATTCATGGAGACACACACACACACACACACACACACACACACACACACACACACACACACACACACACACACACACACACACACACACACACACATACACACATACCCCTCACCAGACTTGTCTGGTTCAGCTGACCCTCCGTTGGCCCGCTCCACCTCCAGACTCCCTGAGGAGGAGTGCAGCTCTCAGACTGCTCCGCCCTCCTCCCCTCGGCCATCTCCCTCTCCTCCTCTCTCATTCTCATCTCACCTCTCCCCTCCTCTTTAAGTTCTTCCCCTCTTTTTTGTCTTCTCTCTCTCTCTCTCTCTTTCTCTCCTTTCCTCTGCTCTTCTTCGCCCTGGCCTTCGCTTTTTGAGCTCTTGCTCTTCCCCTGTCTTCTTTTTATTTCATATCTCACTCACTCGCTCCCCTTCTCATGAGACACTCACACTCACACACACACTCACACACACACACACACACACACACACACACACATATGGACAGACAGAGAGAGTGCACTGAAATTCAGCTCCTCTACTGAGGGGCACATGGATCTCTCCCACAAACACTCAGTGACACTGACCAGGAAATCTCACCGATCTCTCCATCACTCCACTCTACTTTTCTGTCTGTCCATCTTTCTCTAGCCCTCTCTTTCTCTGTCCCCCCCTCCTCCCCTTTTCTCTCTTTCTCTCAGTAAAGTAAAAAGAGGTAGGTTGTCCTGTTAGTGACTGTGGCCCAGTGAATGTAATCTAGTTACATTGGCCTGATCAATTATTCAGTGGGCTGTGCATGGCCTGGTGAGGAGCGAGCTGTAATTTCAGAGGGCCCCCTCCCAACACACACACACACACACACACACACACACACACGGCTGAAAAGCCCCAGTGCCACCAGCGACCAATGTACAGCAGAGACGACGCACACGCGCACGCACACCCGCAGCAGAGCCGGATATAGAAGACTGTTGAAGTGTGTGTGGACACAGCAGTCACAGTTTGTCAGTGTGTCACCGTGTGTTCAATACATCATCTGTCACATCAGGCAATACTTATTTAACTCTAGGCGTGTTATGTCGACCTCCACTGAGCCAAACCATAGTAGCTTTTCTTCCATTTCTGTAGCTTCATCTGTTGAAGGCAGAAATACTGAATAATGAAATGCAGTAACATTCCTCATGGCAGTGTTT
>PYXC01001715.1:140000-165000 GCA_015244755.2 Tenualosa ilisha | reverse complement strand
ACACACACACACACACACACACACACACACACACACACACACAGGCACAGGGGTGTATTCAGCGATGCAGTCTTTGGCGCACATCCATCATGGTAATGAATGCTGCCTGTAGCCTATCTCAATGGAGAGTAGCAGACTTGTGGTTTTTTCCATTCTGAAAAGGCCAGTTTGAAATGCAGAGAAGTGAAAGCTGACTAATACTGGCGAGAAGTGCCTGTCTGTGCCTCCTAGTGTTTGTTGACTGCAGGTGTTTGAGACTCAGATGTGTATATGTATATGTACATGACTTTTTTTCTCAGGGATGATTTGCAGATCTGCATGCTCTCTCTGATGACATTTGGCTTATTTGTTGAGATGAATAGGTCATTGATTGGTTGGTCTGCTATGGTGATCAGGGCAGTGACTGTGAAGTGGTCTGTAGCTATGCTTGTGTTGCCGATTGTGGTTGGTTAACCTTTAAGGATAGAAATATGTGATAGGCTGTTCAGTAAGCGCAAAGAGATTTGATTGGCTGTTCTGTTGCATCAGAGGAGTGTGATTGGATGGATGTTGTAATCTACCAGCAGTGTCTCTTATTTAACCCACATTCTTTAGCCAACGGCCAATCCATATTCACAAGCCCATGTTAAAACTGGCCCACTTATATATACACGCACACACACTCTTTACCCCTCCCCCGACACACACACGCCACTGCTCAGCGCCTAGATTGGATGTGAATGTATGCATGGTTGTCTGTTTTTGCCTTCCATGTATGTGTGTCTGTGTGTGTGATTGAGAGAGAATTCTCTCTCTCTCTCTCTCTCTCTCTCTCTCTCTCTCTCTCTCTCTCTCTCTCTCTCTCTCTGTCCCTCAGCTCTAATAGATTAGTTGTCCTTTTTTCATAGCTCCCTGTCTTACTGTCCCTTATAGATTTTCTCTATCTGACCGTTTACAGTCCTGCACACACCTCCCTTTCAAGTGTCATCGTCTGTCTTTGTGTGCCTGTCACATTCTTTACACACACACACACACACACTCTCTCTCTCTCTCTCTCTCTCTCTCTCTCATACAGTAGTCTCCATGGCCCATGGTTATGTTGCTTTGGGTGGTGAAACCAGAGCAGAGGGGCATGCTGGTTATTTTCTCCAGCTTGTTATAATTAATAACAGCGTGCTTAAAGTGGCGCGTGCCCAGAGTTGTGTTCAAGTGCCAATTTCATCTGTTCGCTGCCAGTACAGTAAATAGGATTGTGGTGTTGTGTTAGATTGATGGAGTGCAGCTATTTCAGCCTCTTCATGTTGGTTTTTGTTGTTGTCTTCCAGGTTTTACTGGAGGGTTTGGAAGCACCAATCAGTAAGTATTGATCCTACGTGAAAAATGTTGTGTGTGAGTGTGTGTCAGGAAAAGTGCTATTTGTTTCATTCCTGATGAGATCTGCCTTTGTTTGAGTGTTGGTGAATATGTCTGGAGGGGTGGGCGTGTGTGTGTGTGTGTGCGTGCGCGCGTGTGGTTTTTTTGTGTATGTGTGTGTCCTTAGTGATGGTTCATCTGACCTTGACTTGACACAGTGGACTACACTGCTCTCCTTCCCATGCCTTTGATTTCTCCTCCTCCGTCTCTCCTTCTCTCCTTTCCTTCTTTCCTCCTCTCACTCTCTCCTCTCTTCTCCTCTTACCTCCTTTTCTCTCCCCCTCCTCTCTACCTCCTTACCTATCTCTCTCCTTCTCCCGCCCCTTTCCTTTCTTTCCCTCTCATTTCTCCTGTCCTTCCCTCACCCCACTCTTTCTCTCTCTTCCATTGCCCCATCCCTCACTGCTCTCTTGCCTGATTTCTTCTCTCTGTCCTGTCACATGGCCAGCCCCCCCATACACACACACACACACACACACACACACACACACACACACACACACACACTTGCACACCTGCACACTGCAGCAGTCCCTGAGGATGCATTGTACGGAAATATATTTGAGGGCTCAGAAAGATGGGCATTCTAAAGCCCCGATGCAGCTCTCATCGTCTCTCCTCTCATTCATCACTCACTCCATCCTTCTGTCTGTATCTCTCCGTCTACATTTTTTTCCTTCTCTGTCTCTATTTTCTCTCTCTCTCTTCTGTCTGTCTTTCTGTCTCTGTTACTTTTTGCCCCACTCCCTATTTGCCTTCACTATTTCTTCTCTCTCTCTCTGTCTCTCTCTCTCTCTGTCTCTCTCTCTCTCTCTCTCTCTCTCTCTCTCTCTGTCTGTCTCTCTGTCTCTCCACACTGTCTCACTCTTATCTTTCAGTCAGTCTTTGCATTTTCACCTCCTTTTCATACTATTCCTACCCCCTGTGCAACAAAACACACACACACACACACACACTAAATCAAACATTAAACACATCATCCCACCATACTAGGATTACACTACACTAAAGCTTACTGCTAATCCAACTCTCATCACAAGCACACTGTACTAACCCAAGACCTTAAAGTACTCTCATGATATCCTTTTGCTCCTTAAAGGAAAATTGCACATTTCAACTCACAGACTTGTTGATTGGAGTCACAGGGCGAGGTTGGTCGTGAAAGAACATGAAGATTTGGTACAACATAGACCAATTAGCGAAACAGCAGCTAAGGCTAACCAGCGGGGCCAAAGAATTTCTGTTTCAGATTCCTTGACCCTATTGCTCAGCTTTAGCGGAAAGTTTTGGGTTTTTTTTTTTTTTTTTGACGTCAGACAAGGCCTCAAGGCCTGTTGGGATGAAATGTGCCAATATTTTCCTTGAAATTGGTTTTAGAAGAAGCACATCAGAATTCAGTATAAACATACTTATTTCTGTGAGACAAAGACAAGACGAGACTTGTAAGCAGTCATTTTTTTTTTCTCTGGGCAATGCTTAACCCAAGAAAACTTCTTCACTAGAAGTACCTGTAACCCACTCTGTACTGCGCGGCCCAGTATACTTCATCTTCACACACTATACTGCAAAGTCGGGATGCAACAATATGGAAATTTAACATCTCAATAATCAGTATTATCTGTATTGTTAAATTGCCAGAAAAAAAAACACTGATGCTCAAGTTGAAATAATTTCACCAAGATTGTACCTTAAATCCATGATCCACGGTGTCTCCTCAGCGTAGGTAACATTCAACTGGGCTATTTTTGTGGTATTGTATGGAAGCTATGTCGATATATATCAGTAAATAAAGAAGGAAAAACATTGAATTATCCCTCAGGAATTTCCCTCTGACACTGATTTATTGGTTATTGTTTCATCCCTGCTGCGCAGCTTACTATACTAAATCCCTACACAAATCTCTGCAGACTTCTGCGTTGTTTCATAGAGGACGATGAATGGCCTATCAAGCAAAGGACACTGCTTTGTTAGTGTCACTAAACAGCCATATTTCATATTTCATGTCCCTGACAATCATGGTACTAAGGAAGCATATCACATCATAATTCAAATATTCTGTGGAATTATTTGTGATCTCTGGGCTTTCATCTACATACACATGGTCTTTGTAAAATATGCAGTTGCTTTACATAGCATTCTGAGTTGAACCGCAAACACACGTACACACACAGACACACACACATGCACACACACACACACATGCGTACACGTTCGTCATACCTACCCTGTTCATGCTTCATGCTTCCTCTCCATAGATGCTTATTCTCTGGAGGCCAGTAGTGGTCCACTGGGCCAACATGTGAGTCCATGAGGGCTGTTCAGTCCCAAGTCTCATCACACACACGCTCACACACACACACACACACATACACACTCACTGTCTCGCACACAACATCAGTCTACTTTACATTAGTGCTCTACATTGTAAAATGCTTAGCAATTAGTCATCATTGTTGAGTACTCCATTATAAAATTTTTTTTCAATAAAATAGCTATAAATGATAACTATTATCAGTGTACAAATGTTGCATGAGAAAATGAGAAGAAGTAGAGAAAAAGCTGGAAAATGAAGATGAAATTGTGTCCATGTTGCTACACTATAGTTACATGGACATGTATATAAACTGCTCAGTAAAACACTGACAGATTGACTATTAGAAGGGCATTGGCATCTGTCTATACGTTTTATGTACACTGTATTTACAGTATATACGGATTATAGATACTAGACTACATTTTGGTACATCAGGTCGATACGCAGTGTAATGTTCAAAACTGTGTACACAAAAACCAATTAAAAACCATGTGATAAACAAAGGTAAGGCAAGTATACACAATACTAATATTCATATGGAATGTCCATTAAGGGATGTACGATTAAGGAAGGGATATAGTCCCTCGTATTGTTGGTTATCTGTGTGAAGTAGCCCAGGTCAACCTCTCTCTCATTTCTTTTTCATGCTTGGAGTTGTGTGTAGTGCAGATGCTCAGTGCGCTCGCCTTCCTTCTGCTTCTCTGATATCCCAGCATCCTCTTCAGCCCTTGCCCTTCACAGTGACCCATGTGACCACCCTTCACATCTGTGTGTGTGTGTGTGCGCGTGTGTGGTAAAACATCCCTAGTCAGCCTATCACACTTTCCTCAAACCAAGCAGGAGAAAGCATTCTCTTTTTTCCACCTCTTCAAGACAAGTTTTTCAGCAACATCTTTTTTTCTTTTCTTTTTTTTTTTCTTTTTGGTCTATTCCCTGGTTCTTCTCTAGGTCTTCTCAGTCCACTTTCGGCGGCGGTTGGAGAAGCTAGTTTATTGTAGAGTCGGCCACCATGTCTGCAATCAAGGCTTTAGTGAACAAACGAACGAACGAACGAATGACCGAATAAATGGACAAGCAGCTGAAAGGCTTGGAAGAGGACAGAGTTGGGTGTGGGGGAGGGACAGAGAGGAAATACAGAAATACTGAAAGACAGATACATGCATGCATGGCTGGACAATATCAGTCACACCATGGGGAAAACTGACGATAGCCCTCACCAAGGATGCACTGTTACAAATTCAAACAAAACCAAATACAACCAGCAGCGTGCTGGAAGAGGAAACCTTGCTGATATTGTCGCTTATTTGTTACATAATTTAGACTTCTAACTGATAGACTGATTTTATTTTATTTTAAACATAAATAGCAGTTGCTAGTGGAAGAGTATATCTTTGTTTTGCCAAGACACACTAAGTATGAATTGGTCCCATTTAAAAACAAATGGCAGTTCAGTGTGTGGTTGAAACCAGTGGATTTTTCTTTTTTGTCCTTCTCTGTGTAGTTCCTTCTGTAAGTAGTGATATAGATCACTTGCCCATAAACATGCAGAAACATTTACTTGATCCTACAGCCTGCAGTTCGGTGGAGGCCACCTGATCCCTGTGGCCAGCAAACCATATGATTGGTGTGTGTGTGTGTGTGTGTGTGTGTGTGTGTGTGTGTGTGTGTGTGAGAGTGTGTGTGCATACAGAGATGTAGGAGGAGGTAAAACTACTCACGCACATACACACACTCCATCCACTGGCTGGTGCAGAGCTGTAGTTGAAGGAGCTCACAGCTAGCATAAAGAAGCAGATAGATCTCTCTTTGAATTTATGAATGGTTCTCTGGTGTTCAAAGCTATATATTTTATCAATGGATTTAAAAACAAAACTGATGAAAGTCAAGAAATAAACAGTGCCATTTTCACTCTGGTCTTTATGTAGTCTCCTCATTTCCTGTACTTTGTATCAGTATCTATCTTTAATAATTTATCTGTGTTGATTTCAGAAATGAGTGTCTGGCATGTAGTTTCTTTCTCTCTCTCTCTCTCTCTCTCTCTCTCTCTCCTCTCTCTCTCTCTCTCCTCTCTCTCTCTCTCTCTCTCTCTCCTCTCTCTCTCTCTCTCTCTATATATATATATCAAAATTTTTCTTTCATTTCCTTTCATTTGCCTGTGCTCTGTTGGATTGTTGACCGCTACAGAGTCGTAGTGTTGAGTTGTGGATTGGGGAGTAAGAAACACAGATGCTTGCATCTCCCAGGGCCTTTTCCAGGAGAATGTCGTTCATGTAAGCCTAGTTGGCATACACATAATACTGTAGTATTACAACTAATATGCACATTAGTTGCCATGTTTCTCCAATTGCTGCTAGGACATTACAAATGTTCATGAGAGAAAAAAATATATATATATGTTTGATATCTAAACATTTGTCCACCTTTTCTTAATCAGCTTTATGGAACCAAACTGCTAAATCATTTTGAACCAGAATCAATAAACAGAACTGGACACCAAATCATAATTGGTAATATACCAGTCAATCCCAACCCAAATTCTAGTGTAGTGTAGAGTAGTGAAGACTTGCTGTGTTGTCCCCCTTCACCCCGGTTTTTATGCTTAGCAAAGGCGAGTTTCACAAAAGCGAGTTTCTCAGTTGCAAGGAAAAGAGCTTTTTGGCGTAGCTGTGGCTGCCACTCACTGAAACTGCGGCTCCAACTCTGGGCTTAGTTAGTTTGTCTACTTTTTATCTTAAGGTGGTGAGTTTTGAAGCGATGTTGCAAGGCATGAGCTTTTTTTTTTTTTTTTTCTCTCTCTCTTTTTTTCTTTTTTCCTGATTGAACTTTTCACATCCAGTTACCCACTAATGACTGAAGTTATCCAAAGGGTTTGCCCTAACAACATTAACAGCTTAGCAACACTGCTGGACAACATATTTGAAAAAAATGTGCCCTCGTTGCTTGAAGTCCTTCCTTGTTTTTTTTGGCGGTTTTGTCCTCTCTCTCTCTCTCGCTCTCTCTCTCGCCCGCTCGCTCGCTCTCTCTCTCGCTCGCGCTTTCAAGTTCAGTTCAACTCAATAGAGCTTTATTGGCACGACAAAGTTCACTCTGTATTGGCAAAGATTTTCAGGTAATCAGTATGTCAAAGAACAAATAAAGAAATAAAAGAGCAATAGGAAAGCAACTCTCGCTCTTTGTGTGCGTGCGTGCATACATATGTTGTCAGTGATAGTTTTGATTTGCAGAGCCTGACTTCTTCTGAGATTCTCTCTCTCTCACTCACTCTGTCTTACCCTCTCTTGGTCTGGGGGTGGGGATGTGTGTTTGTGTCCTTGTCCTTTCTGATCCCCTCTTTCGGTCTGTTTAGTTGACATCAGTGGGTGTACTCTAGCTGTCTGTGCCTGGTAAATTTTGGATCACATGAAGTGACCCAGAGCTAGTGGTTTCCCATCAGCCTTTGCAGCAGCAGCAGGTGTCCCCTGCCCCCCTCCCTCGGGCTTGGACTAGGCGCGGTGGTGGGTGGGTGGGTCGGTGGATGGATGATGGGAGCGTTCTGTGCCTGCACAGCTACACACTATACACCAGGGTGAGAGTGTAGCCTCAGAGATGAAGACTGTCTCTGACGCCCTATTTCAGATCACCGCAAGAACATACTTTTAGCCACAAGTGTGGGCTTAACATTTAGATGAATTTTTGGAGGACAGATTTAAATTTGCCAACCTCACATGCTGTTATCTGCTTTTGAGAAATGGGTATGGTCTGTTGGAATCCAAATCCAAACCTGTTTAGTGATTTTTAATGTATACATGTACTAATTTAAATCTAACTCGGCTAAATATACAATAAACATAAACTAATTCAACCTTACCCTTTTGTAAATAGAAAATTTAGCTAGCATCAGCATTCTAGCCAGCTCTCTGTTTTAGCCAGCTGTGAGGCCCTTGAGGTAGCAGCTAACTATGAATAGCTTTTTGTCGAGACTACTACCTCAGCTCTTTGATTTTTTTTTTTTTTTTTTTTTTTTTTTTTTTCCCTCCCCCAACCCCCACCTTTGCTCAGTGATGCTCAAAGCAGTAGTCGCAGTGGCTGTGGCATAGTTGTCACTCTGCCTGTAGTTGGCACATTCCCTTCTCCAATGGGTCCTTGGGCTGTGCTCCAGTCTGTGTGACTCTTTCTGTCACTTGCCCTATGTACACCAGCGACAAAGTTTTGAACTGAAAACTTGAAAAACTGAAAAGCATTTGGTAGAAGATTTTACTGGGCAGCACAGACAAAAAATAGAATCGAAGTGGCAGAGGTTGCAGAATTTGGTGCTGATGTATGGGGTTGCAATTAAAACAATGGAATCTAAATGAAGTGTGTTGTGGAGTAATCCGCTTTGTTGTTTCCAGTGTGCAGAAGCCTTCACCCTCTCAACCTCCAGGGCTTGCCTGGCATTCTGTGCACCAGGAGACGGGAGCAGGTTTTGCATACTGTGGGATATAAATAGGGCCTCTTTTGTGGGTGTCCACACATCAGTGGGTAATATGGGGGCATTTTTTTTAGCATACCTGTCCGTCCCTCACACCGTCTCTTCCTGGATGTCTGCCACCCAGAGTTCTGTATCTGTTGGCAACAGAATTCCACAAAACAGAGTTAACAACAAAAAGCTGTTTTGGAATCTAGCTTTGGTTGTCATAGCAATGCAATCAATAGATTTGTCATGTGTTTTCAGCAGTCAAGGTTATTCATTGACAAATGTTTGGGTGATGATTAATTCATTTTAAAAAATTGGCAAAATATAAAAGAAAAAAGAGAAAGAAGAATAAGTCTTTGCAAGGGCAGACACATATCGGCGCGCCACAGGCTGTCAGCTTGAAACGTTTCATCTTTTTCTAACACAGCTGCTCTAAGCCCCCTTTTGTTCCTCTTAAACTGTCGCTGTCTGAGTTCGTACGTTTCGTGTATCTAAAATCCTGACTGTGCCGCCAGCAGAAGGTTCGGTCGCGGTGGCGGCGTCTCCGAGTGCTAAGAGCTCTGCTCTCCCGTGTCTCCCAGGTCACCTCAACTCGACTCTGTGCAGCTGCTCTGATTGGGCCCTGATGTTTTGTGCATTAGCACACGTCTGAAATCATAACGCTTGTTTTATCCGCCTGTGTCAGCAGTTAAACACACTGTTAAGAGAGTAGGACAAGGACGCTCTCCCAGACAGCAGCCTAGACTGAACTGGCTCTGATCTACGTTTCGTCCAGGTTTTCGGCCCAGATCTGACCTAGTAGTAGCATTCAGGACCTCTTTAAATTCAAAGAGGCTACGTGTCTTGAACACACCATTGCGTTCACCACAGCACTTTCATTGATTTGGATGTATCCAACACACCACATGTTGACGTTCAAAGTTGGTATTTCAAGTGTGGTCCGAAGCTAGCCAATTAGTATGCAAATTTTCAGTTGTCTGAGATGATATTATGTAAGAGCGAATATGTCTTCATCTCCTGTTTCTATTTCTTGGTGTTTGTTTGTTTATTTATTTATTTCTCTCAACTGAAATGCTCCACAGCTCTGTCCAGCATCTAAGGTTTCCATCCTCCCTCAGGACACAGCCATTCTGTCAAAGTGTGCTTTCATTACTAACTCTCCCCACATATGGCTTTTTATTATCTCTGGCAAGCTATTTTACTTGATCCTGAGTAGTAGCTGTCAGTGCTGTGTCCTTTAAGTGAGAAATAGTGAGAAATATCAGATTTTATTCTGACCTAACTTTGGTTACTTTCAGCAGGTCTCTGTAAGTGTGTGAAATTTCACACCACTTGTGTTTGAATGGGTCTATGTGTGTGTGTGTGTGTGTGTGTGCGCGCGCGCCTGTGAGAGAGACAGGCAGTTTTGTGTGTATGTACACGTTTAAGAGGCAGTGTATGTGTGTATTAGGGAGACAGTGATTTTTCCGTCAGTTCGGGGCCTTGCCAGGAAGAATGTTTTATTTACTGAAGGTTAAGGCTGCCTTTTCAACGGTGCTTTTTGAAGGCCTCATGGATTACCTGTGCGTGTGTGTGTGTGTGTGTGTGGTGTGTGTGTGTGTGTGTGTGTTTGCATTTGCATGTGTTTGCTTGCTCTTTTGTTTTTGTTTGTAGATGCATGCCATAAACCTATTTGCTCCTGATGTAAAATGTGTGTATAGGGGCATACCATAACACTTATGGATATTGTTTATCTAGACCGTTTGCGGTGAACTACTGGGATTCCATGTGTGTTTACCATGTGAAGCAAAGACACCTGAACATTCTGTTTTCTCTCTATGCAGTGACTCCTCATTCCCTCTGGTCACAGCAGTGTTTAGTGAAAGTTTTGAGTAGCACTCTCAGTGAAAAGGGCATCTATTCTACTTTAGGTCGTATTTTAAAAAGCAACACAGGTGTTTTTCATCTCTAGATCTTCCTCCCTGACACCTCGGCCCACGTAGGGGTGTGTGTGTACTTGTGTGTGTACATGTGTGTGTACTTGTGTGTATTCATGCTCCTGTAGGTCACAGCAAACAGTGAGTCGGATTAGAGGCTCTGAAGCCTCATTGCATATGACTCTGGCTGTTCCTGGATGGAAGTGTTGCTGTGGTACTAGTTCCCATGAAAAATGAATCATCATTAGTGTCTGCCGCCATGCTTTGGAGCTTCCTGGAAGGACCCTGCTCTAATCTGGTTATGTGCATTTTAAGAGGATTAGTCTCTATTGTTTGCACACTCATTTTGTGTGTGTGTGTGTGTGTGTGTGTGCGTGTGTGTGTGTGTGTGGTGTGTGTGTGTTTAGGGAGACATCCTCCTTGGATGTCCTTCCACATGTGTTGTGTGTATGAGTGTAGCACTGGCCAATCACATGTCTCCTACAAAATGACCTTGCACTGTCAGCATAGCTGATAGGTCTGTCTCATAATGAGATGGCACCTTGTCCAATAGGAATTGCTCTAAAGCTTCACAATCTGTCGTCACCATGCATCATCATGTCTTTCATATAATGTGATTTCAATGACTGCTTCGGCTGGTTTCTCTCAGTCCGTTCTTAGAGATTGTCTTTTTTTTTCCAACAGGCCTCTGCTGTCACTCTTAATGTGCCCCATGGCCAATCATGTTGCTTATCAGGTCGTGGTCCCTTCTCAAAACTGTCTAATTGATGTCTCTGTGCTCTTCCAGGCAACCCCCAAGATGGTCGGGACTTCGCTGACAAACTCCATTTTGTTTTCTGATTTTTTTTCCACTCATTCCTCTTTGATGATGCTGATGCCAACATTTTGTTCTCCTTTTCTTTTTTTATTGGTTGTTTTGGTTTTTTTTTTGTCTTCCCTGAACCCATCACGGCATTGTTTTAAAAGATGCTATATTTTTTAGAAGCGTATTAAACTTTCCTTGGAGGAATGGATCAATAAAAGGCAAACGTGTTACAAAAGTGCCATTGTATTGCCTTGCTTTTGGCAAGAGTGTTATTTTTCTGAGCTGGTAATGGGTTTTCTCCAGTCGCATACAGAAAGGGTTTGACTCCAATCAAATATAAAAAAAAAAAAAAAGAATGCAGAGCCAACGCACACAGTAGCCTTTGCTAACGTCACTCAGCCATTCAAAAAATAAATCAGTATTCTGGGAATTCTGCACTTTGAGTTTATCTTCACAAAAAAGCCAGCGCTTCGCATTTTACCTCTGCATCCTGACGGCTTGCAAGCAGTTATATGGCTTACCTTTTACTGCTTTTTTACTCTGACTTTTTCATGCATTATAAAATGATGGCTTAGGAATCAGGACAAACAGGCCTCTCTGTCTCAATCTGCAGTGGGTAGTTTCAAGATGTTTCAAGACTGGTGGCTCCTGCACCAAGTAATCATGTTTGGAGCACCAAATGCTTTGGCATGGATCTATGCCAAATACATCAGGTCACTTGGTGCCAGGGGTGTGGACTAATACCTTCAACGGGCAGACACCCACATGCCTGATGGAAAAAAAAAAAAAAAAAAAACACACATACATACACACACACACACACGCACACATCCAAAGACACACACACAAACTCACTCAAACCAGGGCGGATGCATGCCCTCCAGAGATGGTTGTCTGTTAATCCTGTCAGCGTCTCATCTCTCACCATCTTTAATTCCGTGTGTGTGTATGTGTGTGTGAGAGAGAGAGAGATGAGCTTCAAAATGGAACATGTTTAGTAGGGATAGTGACCATGTTTGAGGGGAAATGAGATTGGTGATGAGATGCTGGTCTGAGGTTGATACCAATGTGAGTGGGTTTCGGCAGCCGTAAGTCTGATGTTTGTTTTATTCATGCCAGAGCAGGTTGGTAGGGACGGCATGGGCTCCGGGTCGGTGGCAGCCAGCGTGTTTTATTCATACCGTAGAGGGACAGACACACATGAACTCCGGGGTCCTGATGGAGGAGAGTGTCACAGGGGTTATTGCAGGTCATGCCACTGCAGCCATCCACCATCCATCAACCGTTTTTCAAATAAACGCTTTTGACAGCCTGTGATCTGCGCCGAACTTTTGCACACAGTCACATATTCACTAGCAGACACACACACAGAAACACACACAGGGCTGTTATCTTTCTCAAAAATCAACTGTGCACAAGATTCATTCAACAAACCATGAATAGGTCCAAATTCATGTGAATGCAACATACGTAAAATACACTGCCAATGGCTGGAATTTTAGTCACAGTCTAATGAAAATAATGAAGTCTTGTATATACTTAATATATGCTGTTACACATACACACTGCATACTATCCATACTGCCTTTCCTATCGAAGCTGATATTATACTCTAAAGTCGAGCCAACACTGATACATGATGAGTCATGAGTATGTACCGGATCCTGATTTTTGGGGTTCAATCGAATGCCAAGTCCGAATACTAAATCCTAGAACATTTATTTGGACGTGATCAGGCTCAAAGCCCTCAGTTCTCTCTCTCTCATTTGTCTGTCCTTTTCTAAAGAGCATAGGCTACTCTCTATCCCTCCCTTTGACTCTTGTAGGATTAAATCTTGACTGTTAATATTAAAACATTAAATTAAATAATTTTTTCGGTGTTAGTTATTTGATAGGCTATTTATCTAATGTGCTTGAAAAAGTAATCTTATAACTCTTGTTTGAATGGAGATCCACTGGTTGACTGCACTGCATGCTTCTGCCTGTAGGCTAGGCTTTGACTGTTGCCAACTCTGATTTAATAATTAAATTATAGTGTACATAAGAGTAAGTGAAAAGTAAAACAGCATGAGATCACAAGTGGAGGTTGTGTGAGATCTGTCAGTTGCATTTCATGGTCAAACTCTCACTTTCCAACTCATTAGAACGTCAGTGAACATCCTGGAGACTGGAGTTTCTACATGCCTGCTCTGATAACGTAATTGGCCCATCCATGGCTGCTGTAAGATCATTTCGCAGAAAAAAAAAAAAATCATCATGCATTGTCTGTGTCGTGTTCACCTTATCACAGGAAATTTACATTGCTTTTCTCTTTCCTCTCAAATCATTCTCTGCGGGAAATGTGACGTGGCCTGTGCAGTCATGCTAGACGGATCGTTTCAGTGAGATTCAGCAGTAACTAAACCCTGTCAAAAAGTCCAAGATTCAGCCGAATTAGAATCCAAATCCTGCTGATTCCGCCACTAGGATTGAGCCCAGTCTATTAGTTGAAGCCATTTTGATGTTATAGTCTGGTTTGGCTGCCAGACAGGCAACACACACTGCATGTTTGAGTCTGTTGCAATTCCTGCACTCGCACTAAAAGGCCAAAATTGTACATCGACTCTCCGACTCCGGTGATTTCTATGTTAGAGGCCACCAAAGCTTCTCACTGTGGAAACAAGTGCTTGGTCTGTGCAGTCTTTCAGAAATGACTTTCAGAAGTCATTTTAACCAGTAGGAAACCTTCTCTCTTATGGCCCTGCCCCTCCCACTTAATCTATGCATATCATTCACTCTGATCAACAACTGGCATCTGTGCCTAAAAATGTCTGTTCAGTTTGTTCTGGGCAGCTGACTGTCAGCTGTAATGTTCTCTTTCCCCTAACAGAGTAATATGTTTTGAATACCAATGACCATCTTGGCTTGCATGCCGATAGTTTGGAGAGCGGATCTCGTGTGCTTGGTGTAGTCTGTGGCCCCTGAGTGCGGACAGGGAGAGGATTTCTTAATTAGCACAGCTGCCGGACATGTCAGGTTCGTGCTAGCGCTGCACGGGGCTCTGATAATTGATGATAATGAGATTAATTAGCGTAGCCTGCATGCCAGTACAACAGAGAGCCGTGGCATCAGGACAACAGGGCACATACAAAACATCAAACACACACGCCCCCTTACAGTGACCTTCGGGAAACCAAAGCATGCCTGCTTTATCAGGAGACAAGGGCTCACTGAAGAGTGTGTGTGTGTGTGTGTGTTGTGTGAGAGAGAGAGAAATTAGGGTGAGTGTTGCTGGAGTGTTTCTGAGTGTTCAGACTGTGTGTGTGTCTGTGTCTGTCTGTCTGTGTGTGTGTGTTGTGTGTGTGTGTGTGTGTGTGTATACATATGTGCAGGTAAAGATACACTGTGAGCTGAGAATAGTGTGGAGTATGTAGTGGTGGTGTTGATCTTGATGACAAGTTCTGAGACACCTGCCATGTATGAATGTGAATGTGTTTGTACGTGCATGACTGTGTGTCTGTGTGTGTGTCTGTGCCTGTGTATGAAGAAATAGTATATAATGATATGAGGTGAGCAGATGACCTATGAGGCGACAGGCCCAGACAGCACCTGACTCTAGTCGACGCCAGGGTCGGACACGGAACCAACCTAGTTTTGCCTGCAGACGGCAGAGTCTGCATTTTCACACTGCACTTTGTTCTAGGAATCCAGAAGCTCACACAAACACACATGCCCCTCTTCTTTGTGGCTCTCCATGCCAGATTAGTGTGTTCTGTATTAATAGAGGGTTGTGTGTGTGTTTGTGTGTGTGTGTGTGTGTGCGCGCATGTGCGTGTGCGTGTGCGTGTGTGTGTGTGTGTGGTGTGTGTGTGTGTGTGTGTGTGTGTGCGTGTGCGTGCGCGCGCAGAAGAGGAATTACTCCGGGGTGTTACTGAGAGAGACAGGTGTGCAGGACAATGAAGATACCACTACAGCAAGGACGTCCAAGCTCGCTCTCTCTCTCTCACACACACACACACACACACGTCCACCACTGTAAATATAGCACAGCACACTAGAAGGGGGAATGTAAGCCAGATAGGTTCAGAGAGACACTCCACAACCAGAAATCTAAGGCCAGTACAACACACAAATAAACACACACACACACACACACTCCAGACCTCAGAGATTATGTGCTATGTGTATTCAGGTGAATAATGGTTAACAGACACCAGCGCTCAATAGGTATTTGCTATTTAGCCATTATAACGGAATAGCTGTAAAGTGTAAATGTGTAGTCTGATGCCAGCAAAGGTATTCAGTTATTTGTATATGTATGTATAAGGTATTCATATTTACTCTCTAGGCATCAACATAGCAGTTTACAGCCTATTTGCTGTCTCTCTCTCTCTCTCTCTCTCTCTCGCTCATGATCGCTCCACTGTCAGTTGTGATTGTGTGACCTATTTCTGCCCCACAGGTTAAAGCATCAACCAGAAGAAGCTTTGAGCTTGTAAAAGCAAAGCCCCCTGGGCTCAGCGATGCCTTTAGAGAGAACGTGTGTGTGTGTGTGAGAGAGAGAGAGAGAAAAGGGGAGCCGTTCCACTCTTAGGTGCAAGGCAGCACAAGGCTTTGACATGGTTTCCTCAGTTCAGTTAAGGATAATAGATACTATGCTTTACAATGGACTCTATTAGAGGCTATATTCAAAAGAGGCAGATGGTATTGTGCACGGGGTCCCTCTGCTCCATACATAAGCGTGTAAGTGATTTGTGTTTTGGTCAAGTGTTTTGTTTTAAAATCAAAATGGTGTCATCTTGTTGGGGTCTAACCTCGGTTTCATCATGTTCTGTGTGTCTAACAATCGTAAATTCCCTTTGGAAGAGGAGCGGTTTCTTTTCTTTTGCTCATCTGATGGTGCCTCTGGTGTGTGTGTGTGTGTGTGTGCGTGTGTACGTGCATGCGCAAGAGAGGGAGTCTCTGAAGTGCGTTTCTCTCAGCATGACTTCAGCATTGCTCTCTGTTCAGCGTACTAAACACATATCAGAGCCCGGAGGCCCTGAGAAGCTGGTTGTTCTATTGGCTCTTCCCAGCATGCGGTTCCACCTCACCACCTGGCCTGCCCATTGGGACGTAGCGTAGGCTTTGATTGACAGCCGCTGCTGGGCACCAGGTTCCGTTCCGCTGTCTGTTCTAAGGCGTCCTGACGGATATGAGGGCCTGCACACACACACACACACACACACACACACACACACACACACACACACACACACACACACAAACACACACACACACAGGCCCCTAAGCCATTACAGGTAGTGGGAGACAGCAGAATTGAAGATGAAAGTTTTTTTTTTTTCTGTTCTGCTCTCCAACACGGGGGGACATGACAGCACTCGGAAGAGATGGTCTCATCTAGCCATCCCCACCTCCTTTTGTTTAAAGTTGCAGTTGAAATGCCAGCAGTACAAGCTATGCACACTACTTGTCACAAGCCTTTTCAAGAGAGTTTGGTTATTAGCATCAGAGCTGTTGTAAAAGGCTCTCCGTGTTAACTTTCCATATGGCTGTTTGATATGATATACAGATAGAGGAAGTAGTTTGAGAATGAAATAGAAGGCATTTTGTTGCTTCCAGTTAGCACTCAGGTAAAAGCACACAGATTGGATCAGCGGTGGACTGTGGACATTATTTTTGGGCCTCCAGTAGCAATAATTGCTTTGTGCAAGTAGAAAACAATTATCTCTACCTCTTACCGTTAACTTTGAAGCAGCCATTTATATAATTGCCATTCTTACTGTGTTTAATGTCAGAGTCAACAACAAATACAGTCAAGGTTATTATGAAACAAATGGTAGCACAAAACCAGATCAGTTAAGACCTGAATCAGACCTGGACTGGATGCACGGACACCTAAAAACTACTTTGATAGACTTTAATAGACTTTGTACTCTAACTGGGAAGCACTTAGGCACAGCTTCTGGAGTTTTTAAATATACTATATTAATGTCACTAATATAGCTTGACTGTGCCTCTCTCCTTTTTGATACTGACCATCAGACAAATAACTCCCCCATGCAGACAACTTATGTCGACGATGACGATGCATGATTTCCCCCACAGATGCTTACTGATGCTGCAGTCAGTTATGGAACCTTGTTACACTAAGCAAACTGACGCCCTACTTTTAAATGTTTGTGACTTTAAAGTGGCCTGTAGTGGTATGTCCTAGTTTGGCCCGACCGTGAGACACACACACACACACACACACACACACAAACACCTGTTCATGATGGAGTTGGTATAGCAGCCCAGTGGGCTTGTTGAAATTCAGGAGGAGCACCACGTCATCTCCCTGCATCTAGCAGCCTGCAGAGAGCCTGACCAGTCATGAGAGGAAGCTGTGTGTGCTGCTAGGAGAATTTCTTTTGTCTTGTTTCACCTGACTGTTTTTGATCTGTGTGATCCGAGGGCTGTGTGATCACTGTCTCACTCCCCACTCAACCTAACACCCATTCATTCATTCATTCATTCATTTATTCACTCACTCACTCATTCACTGACATGTCCAGTTACTTGATTAATTCACTCACTCATTTAATGACTCACTCCCCATTTTATTTCCTTCACAGCCATCTATTTATTCATTCATTCATTTATTTATTCATTCGTTCATTCATTGCCGTTGTCTGCCACTTACTCGTTCACTCATTCAATGACATACCCTCATTTTCTCTCATTCATTCATTCATTCATTCATTCATTCAATCACTCTTTCACTTGTTCAATGACCCCCTTTTTCTCTCACTCGTAGTCATTCCTTTATTTAGTCCCTCATTACTATTGTCTATCATTTATTCAAGTGACAATGTCTGAAGCACACAGATTTCTTCTTTGGTGGTACACAAAGGAAAATGGTAGTCTCCGGCTGCTCTCCTAAGGGGAAATGTTGATTCACTCCGAGCTCAGAAGAACTTAGGCAGAGCCCTAAATAAATCAGCCTTTTTATCTGCCGCTCTGCACAGGACAGCCGCTCTCCCGCTGTAATGACTGTCTCCACTGATTCAGGTGCACTGGTTTTACTGCTTCTCCGTGCTCTGATGGATGTCAGCGGTTATCATCGCCACAATACATCCGTCTCGGCCGCCACCACAAAAAAGCCAGAATATTATCTCCATCCGAGGGTAGGAGAGAAGGAAGGGAGGAGGCAAGGGGTGGGGGGGAGCGGGCCCAGGGAGGCAGGAGATGGAGGAAAGGATCAGAGATTTGGATGCCACAGAGGAGAGAAGATGAGAGCAGGGAGGGATGAAGTTTGAGATAGGTGAAGTTTAGCGGGGGAAATGGAGCCTTGGTATGACTGGTCCATATCAACACAAGCTTTATCTTTCCCTAGATATCTACATCAGGCTTATTAGGAATACTGTGTTTACTTTTCTCACATGGATATATTCACACTCTCAGCGTACTCTCTCTCTCTAGCCAGGCTAGCGCTGTTATAGAACCTCCGCTAAAATTTGTATTTCCCTACAGTGCTACATCTGGGTATTTTTCGTAGACCTGATAGAATTTCTTTAACTAGAAATTCTATCAGCCAATCAGCGAACAGAAATTGATGGCAGAACCAATAGACTGATATGTCTACCCACTGCAAAGTAGACATATGCCCATTGAGAGTGTCCATCAGGCTACTCTCTCTCTCTTTTTACACCACTTTCACATGCATGTGTTAAATTTCTCTCTAACCCTGCTCACAGTTCTCCTCAGTTGGTGTGACATTTTGGATGCAATCTCAGTCTTCTCAGTCTTTCCTCCTACCTTTCTGATTCTCCTTCCAGCCTTCCACTTTAATCTGCGGCCACACCTTCCCTACATTGCTAATCAAGCTGGGAGTAATTCTTCTCCAGACACCCACACACACACACACACACACACACACACACACACACCCTCCTACACACACGGCCCACCACGGAGAGACGAGGTGTGCCCGGCATTTTAACTCCACTGGAGCGATCGATTAATTAGCCCGACACTTAATAATGGTGTGCTAATGCAAGGTCCTGCTGATGACGCAGCCCTAAATGGAGCAACTAAAGTGTTCAGTGCTGTAGAAGAAACGATGGTGCAGAATTACACTACAACTGAAAAAACTGTAGTTGGTCCATCTTCTTCAAGTAGATTTGGACAATAATATGTTGTCATGTGAGGGACAGGGAACGCGTGTTGTTTTCAACAGCTATCAATTATGGACGTCGTAATTCTGTGCTGAATGCACACTGTTTGCTGTATCCACTGGCTCCCTTGTTAACACATTGTAGCCTTGCATTACAAAAACACTAAATACACACTTTGCTATGCAAGGATGTCATGTGTGTGTCATCCAAATTTTTTGCGTCCCTTGCGTTGACTGTGAATCAGCCCTTACTGTTGCTCTAAGTCTTGAGGAGGAAATATGAGACACAATGTCACGTTATACCTGAGAGCGCATGGAGGGATAAGAGCTCAGAGGCTTCACACTCCGCGGGGGGATCTGGGCTGGATAGCTTTGATCGTGAGCGATAAATCACTAGCTGTCGCTAAAGAGACAGGCGGAGGGGTGATCGTGGCATGGTAGTCTGAAGAGAGTTGAGCCTGGGGGCGGAGTGCGTCTGTGATGCCTGTCTGGGGCTGATGTGGCCTCCAGGCGTGTATATGTTTTGTCAGGCCCTGAGGCTCATGTTGGTTGAAGGTGTTAGGTCTGTTTTGCAACACGTTTTCGATGAACTGTGCAGGCCTGAATAATGTGGGGCATGGTGCCACTCCTCACATGCACGTGCTGTGCTAGCAGTGTACTGTCAGTGCCCTTACCTCCATTTGAATATTACAGAAATCTATGTTTATATTAAATCACTATTAAATGTAGAATCTGGTTGCACATGCATGTTTATGTAAAAGGCCGTGTGGCCTTGTGATACTGTTCTCTCTCAAATGCCTAAAATTGACAATAATCTTATCTGATCTACTATTGGTGCCAAAATGAAAATTAAGATATTATACTGTGTTCTGTCTTGTTCTGCACACGTACACACACACACACACACACACACACACACACACACACACACACACACACACGCACAGCCTATGCAGTGTAAAACAGGAGACTTTAGGAGATGACCTTTGAGTTCATCTTGGCATCTCTTGAAAGCAACATGATGAAAGAACTAGTGTGTAAATTCTTGGCATCAATTTTCTATGAACTGAGTACACCCTAGTGTAATTTCTCAATTGGAAAACTATGTTAAAAGTTACCCAAAAAAGTGATGAAAAGGGTCATGATTTCTGTGTGGCGCACCAAAGCTATGTGTTTTTTCCAAGCCTTCCTGCCCCTTTGTCACCATTACCTCAGAAAACAAAACACTACATTTGTTTTTCTTTTTTTCTTTTTGAATCTTTTATTACATGAAAAAAAAAATCTCACTCAAATTCTCTCATATTGTGCATTTTCACAGTTTTAAATATTTGCCAGTAATAATCCTTTTTCAAGTATCAACTCCAACGACAAAGCCATACAAAAAAATCAATTTTTTGTCTTTTTTTGTTTTGTTTTTGTTTTTGTTGAAATCAGTGCTGCATAATATATGACAAAATGAAACCCATTCAAAACACAACAAATAAAAAAACAAATACTAATGTTGCTGCCCCGGCTGTGAGTTGGCTGACTCTCATTGGTGTAGATCGGAGAGACTGAGGGTATTTTATGTGAATCAGTAGTCATTCACTCAGTACGAACGTGGGAGAAAAAACAACATGGAGGACACAAGTCTCTATCAGAGCCAGCCTGACAGCTGAGTGACAGAGGGACTCCATTTCAGCATGAAGGGGAAACTCACAAAACACTTTGATGAAAGAGAAAAATCCCCCCCCCCTCACACACACACACACACACACACATACTCCAAAACACTCAGACTTGCAGGAGTCACAAGGCCTTTTTTCACAAGATTTGTGGCATAGCATTTACTGCAGGTCTGCATTCACATACACACACACACACACACACACACACACTGTCTGGACAAGTGCCTTTACCTCTCTGCTATACATGGAGGCACACATAGGACCACCACAGAGGTCATAACAAGGAGAAAATGATCCTGTCAGGGCCTCAATAAATCTTTCTCATGTGTTCATAAATTCACTATTTATTGTTGATTAGTGTGTGTGTGTGTGTGTGTGTGTGTGTGTGTGTGTGTGTGTGTATGTTTGTTTCATGTACATGAAGGAGAGCGAGTACCACACTAGGTGCCAGTTTGATCTCCTCTGTGTATACAAACAAAATAAAATAAAATAAATAAAAAGATACATTTAAAAAAAAAAATCTAGGCAGCAGTCCCGGAAGAGAGCATATTGTGCCAGTGAAACAGTTTCCAACTGCTGTCAATTATGGGCTTGCTGCAGAGCTGGGGTTGCTGTATTGACGTTGTTATCTCTACATCATTGTTAGCATGCCAACCTATCACTGTTGTACTCTCACAAATGAGCAATGTAGGCAAACATGGACTAGTCTTTGAAAGTGGTTCAGACTATACCAGGAGAGTGAAGCACGGAGACTGACATAACAAAGAATTAGGTTGTGTTGGGGTGTGCTCACATGACTTGATCATTACATATTCAGAGTATGAGTGTGTGTGTGTAGACTCTCAAGGCTACTGCTCCTGTCATATTACAGCAATCCCTTTGTGGCATCTGGTGCCCACTCATACACACCATCTCAAGATGAAGCTATGCCCACCAAGACTGAAATTTCCTTTAGCGAGGAGGGGTTGCGGGTCGTGACATTTGACCTTTTCAGACTCACAGCCAGCCTCAGGCTGCCTGGAATTGATGTGTGTGTGTGTGTGTTTGAAAGTCTGACTCTGATGCGGCCCACACCCTCACACTCACAGACTGATGCACTGAGCAGAGAATCTGGTCTCTGTCACTCCTGCATGCTCTACTTCTGTGCCACACTTTGAGAGTGGCAGCCTGTGGTGTGCCAACATGGCCCAATGTGAGCACTCCTCACTCCCCTCTCTCTCTGAAGCAGCTGGGCTCTCTGGGCTTTCATGGTTTGTTTGTTTTTTTCTTTTGCTTTAGAAGAGATGTTGTTTTTTTTTTGGTTAGCATCACAGCTAATCAGTGGTTAGCTGACTTCAGTCTGGCTGTGACACACACTCACACACACACACCTCAGTGGCATTCTCTGACTCTGCCCCCAAGCGCAAGGCACCGAGCATGAACTATTATGCTAATGACATAAGAGCTACAGCCACACACACAAACACACACTCTTGTGCTACAGCCATAACATGTGTGTCACGTTAGGCAAGCATGGAGAGCCAGGCTCTGAATGTCAGAACCTCTCTGTTTTACTGGGCAAAACACTGTTATGACAGCAATCCATCAGTCTGTGCCAGGCTCTCTCTCCCCCGCACACACACATACACACACACACATTTATACACCCAGCTGAGAGGGGTTGTGTCTTAGCATCCAGGGTGTTCCCCTGACACCGAAGAGGAAGTCTACAATTCTGATGAAATGTTCAACAACCAATCAAATTACATCACTCCCTTTCATGCGCCTGTGGTTCCTGCTGATTGGATGTTTGCTTCTTACAGGAACAGAAACAGTTCCAGTCAGTATTCATACACCACATACATGTCTCTGCCTACATAAAGAACATGTAACTAAAGGACTATGAGGAGCAGTTTGATAAATTTGGCTCAAATTGCATTAAAATGCTATCATAGACTGTACCTTAAATTTGCTCATTCTCATGCCAACAGATTGGCAAGAGGGCTCCAAACCAAAACATCAGACAGTCATGGTGGAGTCATTTGGTGTGTGGATTTGTGTAGCTGTGGACTAGCATAACGGTCAATCTGTCCTTCTAATGGCTTCCAATCCTCCCATTGCTCATGGTGACTGCTCTGAGTGTCAAATTATGTATGCCTGCTAATCCTGCTGATCTCACACACACACACATACCACACACACGACCTTAGTCGGATATTTATTTGATGCTCCCCTTCTGATACTGGCATAAGTGGCATAGTATAACATTCTATCAATGAAAGGACTTTTTTTTGCAGTTGAGGAAATAAATATAAACTCTTGACTTCAGTGCTTACACTGAGAGAGGAAACAGAGGGGACGGTGAGGGGATAAAAAAATGATAAATGGTTTGAAAACATATTTGAACTCTCTGGTCTTTGAACACATATTTGACCCAAATCTGCCGAGCAGAGGGAGCAGGGGAAAGCGTGTCAGCTGTGGCCATGTTCACTCTCTTTAGCTGTGACTATGGTGGTGACCGCAGTTTGCCAAGGCTCAGCCGGGCCAGTGCGAGGCGGCCACACAGTGACCCCCGCTCCCGCCCTGGCTGCTACCGCCACCACTGCTGCTGTGGCTGCAACTGATGCATTAAGAAGATAAAAAGCTCGACACCAAATCCTGCCCACCCCCACACACACACGCACGCAATCATACACACATATAGGCCTGCACCAGCCATGCCAGGACCATCCCAACCCCCCTTTTAGCATCTGTGTGTGTGCGTGTGTGTGTGTCCTAGCCACTACACTGCAGAGATTAGAGCCCAAGCAGAAACCAAAATCAGAAGGGACTGTGCTCATTACAGGACAACAAACCCAAGCAACAAACAAATAAACAAACAAACAATGGAGACAGTAGGTGTGGTGATGCAGACTCTCTTAAACACTTTTAATGTCTATGCAAGAACACAAACCCCCAACTCTGCACAGCAAAGATGGACATGCGCTCCCTCTCTCTGTGTTGTGTGAGTCGGAGCTAGATGTGGAACAGGTTCACCAAATGTGGCCTTACAGACAGGACTCTTGCATGTCTCAGTGGTCTGAGTCTCTCTTCAGCACACACACACACACACGCACACACACAGAGATCTCGTCTTCACACACATATCACTCCCAAATCACTCTCTTTCTCCCAAACACACATGCACAAGCGCACCTCTCCTGTCTCTAAAACACAGATACACACCCACGACACACACACACACAAACACATCTTTCTCATCACATATTCACTTTCAAACTGAGAAGCAGCAGCACTGTGGGCCTATGTGACACATCTTAGTCTGACCCTACAAATCTGCGCACCCATCTCCCCCTTCATTTCCTGCTGACTTCATCTGATTGCGTATTAATAAAGCTAGTGATTGGCTACCGAGGAGGAGGAGGATAAACTCTGAAGGGCATGAATAAGTCTGTCTTTATCTCACACACACACATAAACACACACACACACATGCACAGGGGTGAAACTGCTGGAGGGTTTTTGTTGGAGTCCCACTAGAGCAGCGCCCTTGGACACTTGGAAGGAGGCAAACCCTTCAGTGTTCACCAGGTGAACGGGTGGCTTGGGATTCAGTAAAGCTGTGAAATCCTAAAGGAACGCTAACGTCTCCGGTCACACCACATGACTTTTGCCATGTCTGACCTTGTTATGATCAGGAGCACTACACAGGTTGGTTGAATGAGGGGTATGGTTGCTGTAGAAATCTCTGCTAGCCTGTTCTCTCCTCCCAGGACCTACGTCCTGCCAGCAGCCCGAAGTAAAACTCCGGGCCAGATCCACACCGGAAGTAGGCCACAGTCCGCTGCTATCTGGGCCCCAGTGGGAACATACACAACACGCACGGCGACAGTGTATGTGAGTGAGGAATACTGCATTGCACATCTTTTTAAGGCTACAAGTCTGAGTGAAAAAAAGCAATGTAAACGTAAGGCAGCATGGATTGAATGTCTCGCTTGTTCCACTAAAGTGTCATTCAAACACAGTTTCTCTACTCTCTTTTACTTTAGTTGAAGTCCAAAGGTGCTTTTCAAGACAAAAAATGCCCATTCCTTCTCACACCTTAGACCATAATTAACACCACTGGTGTACCAAAAGCTGTGCATATGGGCATGAGTCGACCATGTCAATAAACAAACACTTGTCATATACTTCTCCTAACGCTCACAAAAAAAAACAACAAAGCCAGAAAAAGCTTCAAACTATTCTTTTTTCTCTTTCCTTTTTTTTTTTTTTTTTTTTTTTTGCAATGTCCTAATATAGCACAGTGAATCCCGACCCAGTTTGAAGGTAGAATAGTTGTAGTTCTTGGTTTT